>JAHWXV010489870.1:0-10181 GCA_024586415.1 Phrixothrix hirtus | reverse complement strand
TTAAAGGTGAATATTTTGAAAAACAATAAAACAGTTTGTTCCAAAAAATTTGTTTTCTTTGCTAGTTTTTGTAACTACTTAAAAGGCAACCCTCGTATATGTACAATAAGTCTACAGATTGATGAGAAGAATAAGAAACTAAGCAAGAAGCTTTGAGGTTGAAAAGTTTTTCGGATATTTCAACGACAGTTGATTTTGACCCGTTATCATGAAATTACAAGAAGAACGATACAAGTCAAATGTAATATTAAATAAAATTTTGTGTTTAATACTTAACTTTAATCATTGTTCTCAACTAAATGAACCTAAAACATATAAATAAAATTTTGACAATTTCATCTGACTAATACTTGTTGCTTATACATCGTGTGATCTATTGAAAGAGTTACTGCAGCATTTTAAAGTTGAAATGCTGAAAGACGGATCCCCAACAACAGAGCTTTGGCTTCTGGTGAAACTTCCTAGAACGTAAAAAGAACACAGTATGCTGTTGATGGAACTTAGTATACTTAATCACAAGTTGTAGCAACAAATATTAATGCAAAAAAATGCTTGTCAAGGAACGTTTGAAAGTTTTTTGCTACTGTAAATGACAATTGGTAATTTAAATTGAAACTGGTTAAGCGCATTTGATATTAATAAATTCAAAGAATGAAGGGAAAATTCCCATAAAATGTAAATTTAAATTGAAACATTAAATATGAAATTTTGCGAACGAAATATTAATGTTTTTTCCATATAAAAACCTGAATTTTACATTTTTCTACCCCAATTTTGAGTGTCAGAATAAAATAAAACACAAGAAACGTAGTTTATTGCTTATTTGAGGCATCCGGCACCACCTTGTTCTCGTCCAATCACCACCAAATAATAGTTGAAATTTAGGTTGATTGTCGATACTTTGAAGGTATTGAATCTATTCAAAAAAATAATGCCAATGTTTTAGAGGTTGCGTGCTAATACAAGAAAAAATATCAGTTTGAGCATTCCTTACAAATGGTTGTCGATAAAATTTCCACTAGTTGCAGTGGATTATTTTTACTAATCAAAGTAATAAGAAAAATCAGATCGTCCAATCTTAAGGGAATATAAACAAAACACAATTTACCACAATTCAATACTGTATTGTAAAATGGATTTTTAGAAAACAGAACGAATGTCGAAAATCTGTAACCTTGTCAGCCCAAAAACTAGTTTGACTCTAGAACAACAAAATTATTAATATAACCCTAATCCCCTTTATTGTGTGAAAGCGATAATTATAAAATTTACAGTTACCAGCAACAAAGTAACACATTACTAAAATTTATAAAAGTTAGCCATCTTAGAATTTGGAAAAGGAACTTAACGCATTCACACAAATCAAGTGTTACCGTCAGGATGCTTTCCTTTGCGCATAATTGGATTGGTTAAAAACGATGAAAATCAAAACCTAGGTGAATGATTTGTTTTTTTAAACCAAACGCCAGTGTTGCTCATTTTAGTAAATGAAATATGCAAACGCAACTATCTCTCTATGAAACGGGTTCCGCTAGATACGCAATATAAATTATACCAATTAACGTAATTAACTAATTATCCGCTTGAAGGACAAAATTTAATGTACGAAAATGGTATTAATATGTTGCAATTAGTCGAAGGACCACCCTTGAAAGAACGGAAAAAAGTTAGCTGTAGAAACTTCAGGTATAGCTCGCAATTAACTTACTGTGTTTTGAAACAGATCTCAATTACAAGGTGTAATGGTAAGAAATGCAGGCATTCAACAAATAGCGCAATAGAATATCACGATAAAACAAAGAATAATGCTTACCTAGTAATCCTAGTTTGGCACAAATACAACAGTCCACGCCTTTCCAAAATGTTGGTTGATGTGTGCTGTAATCAGGATAGGAAATAAAAGAAAACAACTTAGGTGATTATACCTAATAGTAAATAAATTTAAAGAGCATACAAATGTGGTTATTAAACCAGTCTCACATTGGTAACAACGAGGGATTCGCACAATAACCGAAACTAGTATGTGTTAAATAAACGGGGGTTTGGGTGTGTGTAACTTTCCTTGACCGCGAAAACAAATCGCGAATTATGTTCGACCGATATGCAGCACAACAACCTACTACGTAACCTTTCGCAAAACACCGAAGGGGAGATGCCGAGAAAGCTCCCTAGATTTTGGTACTCCAAAATATGTTTACAAAATAAAACTGGATATTGACTTGGAAGTCTCTTTTATAAACAAAATTAATTTAACAGGTTGTAAGTGTTGTAAGGATATTTAAATTAAACGGATTTCGAACAGTTTACAAGATAACACACTTAGAAAGTGTTAGTGCTTGCATTTTCCTTGATGTGTTTTTCCTAAACATTCTGTTGGAAAAAACATAAATAAAAATTAGCAGTCGCGAGATCCAAATTAAGTTAAATATTTTCAGCCTCGGTCCAGTCTATTTCGACTTGTTTCGGTAGATCACGTTTTCCCACAATTACTTCTCACTTCTGCACAAATTTGCTTCATCACTACCTCAGGGCGACATCAATAAGCTCACAAACAGTAGCGATATTGGCTTTGGTGGCGTTTGTTTGTCGGTACCACCGATGTGCTATGTTATGATACGACTTCACATCTACTGTGTAATATGTATACTTAGTTCTTAAATAAAATTGAATCTTGTTGTGCTGTGTACATAGGTTTTTCAAAATTTTAACAGATTTTAGGTTCTTGTTTGTGAAAAATCTAATTAAGCATGTTGTGCAATGTCGTTTCAAATTAACTATTGACTAAAGAACAGCAAAGCATCGGTATACTAACTTTTCAAAGGGAAGTCGTTAAAGTGTTCCTACGCGAGGAGCCACATTACACTATGTATAATAGGAAGCTTATGGCAGAAAACGTAAATGTTGCGAAATTCCTACAGACTTATTTTATAACATACATAAATATATAATATACCATTTTATAGAGGAAAGTTCAATGTATGTACCTTAGAATTAAGTTTTAAAGATAAATTTGCTTGTAGGGAATGTAACTATTTTAATATTGCCTCAGTTCAAAAGTTACTTATAACTCGTACAATTCAAAAATTAGGAAAGTAGATCTACAGGTACCTAGAAACATGCAATCAAAAATTTTCTTTATCAGATCCATAACAATATCCACTACACGTTTACGCCATTTGCTATAATTTTTCTATAGCTCCTATTGTCGCGTGGCTCGCGTTGGAGTGCCATTAAATGGCGTATCCTTAGTGTTTTACTCCAATAAGTTAGCTTCACATAAATGTAGGCCCCTTGCAGAAGAAGAGTTTAGCATGCCCACTTAATTCGTTCCTTACCTTCAGTACATATGTACATTCTCATATTAATAAAGAAAAAACTGCGGTTTATATATTATCCACCGTCATACTATAAATAATACAATTTTACTTAAAAAATATATATGAAAATATGATAAATTATTCAATAAACCTCATTAGAAAATTTTCCATCCAGATAACACGAGTACGATAAATATAAATTACTTTCACAATCTATATTAGTGGAATAATTGTTCATACATGCATAGTACTACATTAACCAATATTATATAGCTATTATAGGATGTAAAAAGGTTCACAAATGTATAATAATCAAAAAATGAAATAGCATAAATTAATTTTTAAACTGTTACTTTCCAAATATCTGACTAAACTTAAATTACTAACATAATTCACACACGCTATAATACTATTTTCTATTGCATGTTTGTTTGTTAGATGTTATGTTAAATCCATTAATTTCGTTTCCATAAATCATGCAATCTGTCGGAAAATGAAAGAAAAAATAAATTAGCCTAATGAGTTGCAGCAAATCAAACATTTTTATTCCATGAATCTGACAGTACCAAAGAAATGTAAGTAAGGTTATGTTAATTGAAAACTTTACAAAACCAGTGAAACTTTACATTCCGCATATGTAACAACTGTCATGTATACAAATATTTCTATTATATCGTGCATAAAACTAATTATTTAAAATAAGATAATTTAACTTTTTTATATTAAAATTCTCCAACGTTTATTATCTGTTGAAGGGTGAGCTGAAAGCAATACAATAAATTGTAATTTAAATTTATATTTTTACATATAATTTCGTATTTCCCATGCTTGCACAGTTTTACATAAATTACATTCTTTGTTTTAGATTTATACTTCGTTTGCGAGGGCTTTCATACTATAGCGTGATAAACGTTGAGTTTTTGTTGTCAATTTGCCGTGGAAAGCTATTGAGTTAACATTCAATACATTTTTAACTATTTTTTACAGTAATTAATTTTGATCTAACGTTAAAACTAACAATTCCTATATTTCTAAATTAATTCCTATGTTAAAATTATTTATTGACTGTTAGGAAGTTTCTTTTTAGGTGTTTAAACTATGCCGTACTATCACGGAATGTGATAAAGAATTTGGCGACAGCTATCGATTTGATGTTAAAGCCGACACGGTGCATTCCAGACACAGCTTCCGGTTTGACTGACAAAGGGAAATTTGGATGAATTTTTTTTATAGTTTTTCAGATTATATTTTAAATACCTATTATATTAATATAATAATATAATTTAATTGATTTTTGGTGTCCTCAGAAGTTTCAATGATTTGTATTAGACTAAAACGCACATAATTTCTGCATCCGATACCATTGAAATTCTCATTTCAAGGACCAAATTTATTTAAGATAAAACATTTTTAATAGAAAATTTGCCTGTTACCTTCGAGCATCTAAAATACCGTCATTACAAGTAAGTAGAGCGATTGGTTAAGCAATTTACTAATTTTATATGCTAATAAGTTGGATTTTCACAAATGCGAAGGTGGTTTGAAAAGTTTACAAAATATGGATGAAAAAACAAGTTATAGTTTTTCAAAAATCTGTACGAAAGACCTACAAAATATTTTTCTACAGCTATAATCGCTTCTCCATTTTACCAACGAGAAATTTTTTGAGTTTTAGAAATAGGCGAAAATCGGAGAGACAAATCTGGTGAATAGAGTGCGAATCTTTCAACAATTCATACTTTAATTTGGAAAGTTTTTCTATCGCTGCATTTTTTGTTAGTAAGCGATTATCTTGATGAAAAATGATTTTTTTATTTTGCAAACTTGCTTTTTTCTAGGAATCTTTTATCTAGTTGATTCAAAAGTGTTGTATAACATTCCCAATTATTGTTTAACGTTTCTCAAGATAATCGATCATTAAAATTCCGCTGGACTTCCCAAAGACAAACGCCATAACCTTTCCCGCCGATGGCATCGACTTTGCTTTCTTTGGTGCAGACAACGGGCTTCTATCCACTGCTTCGACGATTATATAGTCTATAGTGTATATGAGAAATCTATGTTTCACCTATAGTTATACAGCGACTCATTGAGTCAACTATGTTTTTCAAATGATTCAAACACACTTGAGAAATTCATATTAAAGTGCGTTTATTGTCAATTTTTCACACATGCGGCACCCATCTCACACAAAGATACGCATGGCATTAGCAATTTCACACATTTTTCACTCCGGTCATTCAATATCACATCATGAATTTTCTGACATTTTTGGACATCCACTAAGGGAATCGTCTTCAATTCTTGCCCACCACGTTCAAACTCACGTGTTTACTTACAAATAATTGCTTCTGAACGAACAGAATTTCGTAAAACATTGCTTTCAAACCTATATTTATAAAGAATACAATTTCAGCACGATGCTTCAAGCTTTTCGTTTTAAAACAATGTACTTAAATGTCGATTTCAAATTACTTCAAGACAAAGAACAAACCAAACTGTGTTATCCATTAAAACTTATAGCTCTACTAACGAATGGCACCACACGAATTCTTCAAATCGCCCTAGTATACAATAGTATCTAAAAATACATGTGCATCAAACAAACTAGCAATGAAAAGGTGAAAAGAAATTATAAAACATGAAGCTCTCCATATATAGTATTCAGCTGTCCATTTCGTACTGTCCTATTCGATTGCGGCTATATCATTCTAAAATTAATTTCACTTATACTGGGTTTCCTAAATAAGTGTTACGCATATTAATGTATGTTTTTTAAATAGAATAACCTACATTTGTTTTTTGAAATTGAACCTTCTCCTTTACCCTGAATTTTTTACCTTAAAATGTGACGTTGCTAAGTAATTAAATTTTTTAATATATTTTGCTGATACCAACAATTCAACAATAGTACAATATTTAGTATTTCTTTTATTGGGAGTGTCCAAAATTGTTATTCAAGTACTAATATTTTCAATTCTGTCGCATACCATTTTTTTTAAAATAGAATACCGTCTATATAATGAAATGTATAGATAGAGTATTTATTTATCTTGAATTCTATATTAACTTGTTTGCTTTTATCCCTATGTGCTTTCTCAAAAATTGCTAGTTAACAAATTAACCACTAAGTTTTACTTTTTCCTACCATATATGAAATATAGGTAAAAGAGAAAGTATTATATTCAACCAAAATTTTCGATGTCGAAATTTTAGTGGAAATACACGTTTTCGGGTCCCCTGAGAACGAAAATCATGTTCCCGGAAATAGAGCGAGTGTGAGTAGGATATCACTGTGAGTGTGAATGGGAGTGTGAGAGAGTGTGAGTATGTCAGTGTGAGTGTGAGTGTGAGTATGAGTGTGTGGGTGAGTGTGAGTGTGTGGGTGAGTGTGAGTGTGAGTGTGAGTGTGTGTGTGTATGTGTGTGTAGGTGCATGCGTGCGTGCGTGTGTGCATGTGCGTGGGCGCGCGCGTGCTTGCATGCGTGCGTGTGCGTGTACGTATGTCTGTGTGTGTGCGTGTATGTGTGTTTGTGTGCGTGTGGGTGTGAGTACGCATGCGTGTATGAGTGCGTGCGCGCACCCGCGCGGGCGTGCTTGAGTGAGAGCGGGCACCCACGCGCTCATGCATGCGTGTGTACGGACGTGCGGGCTTCCGGGCGTGCGTGCGGGGGTGCACGCGTGTGCGCGTGGTCGCGTGTGCCAGTGCGCGCGCGTGCGCTAGTGCGCACGTGCACATGTGCGCGTGTACGTGGGTGTGTGTGTGCTCATGTGAACGTGCGCGAGTGTGCCCGTATGCGCGGGTGCGCGTGTGTGCGTGTGTGCGTGTGTGCGTGTGTGCGTGTGTGCGTGTGTGCGTGTGTGCGTGTGTGCGTGTGTGCGTGTGTGCGTGTGCGTGTGTATGTATGTGTTTGTGTGTCTTTGTGTGTGTTTGTGTGTATGTATTTGTGTGCATGTGCGTGTGCGTACGCGTGCGTGTGCGTACGCGTGCGTGTGCCTGTATGTGCTTGCGTGCGTGATTACCTGCTTCCGGGCGTGCATGCGTGCGTATGTGCATGCGAGCGTGCATGAGCATGCGCGTACGTGTGTGTCTATGTGTGTGTGTGTGTGTGTGTATGTGTGTGCGTGTGTGTGTGTGTGTGTGTGTCTGTCTGTGAACACTATAATTCAAAAAATAGAGGTCCTAGAAAAACAAAATTTTATGTTTGGGTTTCTATCTATCGTCGCTCACGACCTCAGCATGTTCACTTAACTCGTAAAACCAAAAGTACCACATTACTCTTGTCATTTTTTTGGTTCTTTGAGATATTTTCGTAATCGGCTTAAACGATTCTTTTAAAATTTACTACATTTCTTAGAAATTTAATACCTTTCACGTAATCTAGGCGGTTTTTCAAAAAATTTCCCGTAGGTCGAGTAATCGGAAGTACCTTCGCCGTTAAGTCTGAATAAAATAACTATGAAACTGAAAATCCTAGCTAAATAAAAATTTATATTTAAGGTCACAATCATCTTAGTGTGCTGAATCATGAATTTAGTTAAAGTCGAATAACCGGTTTAACCAGTTTATTTCTCTCATTTTTAGATATTTTCCGAATTCTCATTTCCACGGTTTTCTTGAAATCGCCTATAATGATTTTTTAAGACTTATTATATTTCGTAGCTATTTAATTTAGTTTTGTATTAAGTAAGGACTTTTTCTAATACATTTTTGAAAATTGAGTAACCGGAAGTGCTAGGAGTATTGGTTGTGAACAACGTATTTGAAAAAATAATGATTATACGAAAATCAAAAACTATATTTGTGTTTTGTCTTCTGTATGTGAGACATCAAGAATTTGGTTAAAATCGAATGACCGGAACTGTCACTTTATTCTTGCGATTTTTAAGTTTTCGCGATTTTCTCGAAAAGGTTTTTAACAATGTTTTTGAAACTTTCTATGGTTCTTATGTTTTTAAAATCCTTTAACGTGAACTTAGAGGTTTTCCTGAAAAAATGCGTTGAAGCGAGTCATCAGAGAAAATCTCTGGAGTTAAGCAGTATTTTACCTGTGCAGTAACTTGAATGGGTTACCGGTACAATTATCGTTCCCAAAATAAACGTAAATAATATTTTAATATTTGTTAACATTTGCATATCTCTATATCTATGTACGTAAGAGAAAGTCGTGTGTTGTCTCACACCAGATTTTTACCTATGCATTACAACTCTTACGACAATACTTGCAAAACTTAAAAATTGATATAACCAAGACGAAAAGATAGTAAATGGTGACAGGTCCTTAGAAAACTATTAAATTATTGTAGTGGAGAAAGAGAGAGAGAAAGAGGCCAGAATTTCGGAATATTGAGGTGGAAACGGGTTAGGCAAGCTAGAAAAATCAAATTGGAAGTGCACGTTTCCTGAAGCAGATTGCTATACGGTATAAAAGGTTCCTTCTTCCTCCATCAGATTTGAAAGGAGCACAGAAGAACAAAAAACAGTAAAATGATGACAACTGAATTACTCCGTGAACTTAAAAGAGTGAGTGGTTACACGACTTACCCTATTTTTAATAACGGGTTTTTGACAAACAGAAAAATAAATTGCTCTGTATTCGAAATCACTTGTACACCAGTGAAAATTTAAATACAAAGTATAAGTATCCGGTCTGCGGGTAGAGCAATAGGACGTAAGACAACCGCCAAAACCGTGTCTCTGCACGATTTCGCGTATCAAACCCAAAATTTATAACGAGAAATCTTATTTAGGTAAAACGAATAATTTATTAAAAAACTAGTTACAACTAATGACTCCAAATATTTATACGCATACTATATATAAAATATTTATAGCAAAATAAAGTATTTACCACAATCAAAAGTTTTTATTACAATTTGCCAAAGTAACGCTAAGTATGAGCGTAATATACATATAATCAAATTTAATAAAGCAAAATTTAATAGTACCAAAAGTAAATCCTAAATATAGCTTAGACAATACACAATTGTTTTTAATTAGCGAAATGAAATTCTTTAGTGCCAAAAACTGACACAGAGTACAGATGGACTGTGATAACTTAGAAACAGTTTTAAGATGACTAAAAACTTCAATTTTGATTTTCAAAGGTAAATATAACAAATGTAATCCCAAGTCAGAATCCAAAGAATTATTTAAATAAAGTAATAGGACTTATAACTGATAATGAATCAATCGATAGTTGTAGAAAGTTATTTCAACCCTATTAACCAACTATTTGTTAAAATTAAGAAAATATCTTAAATCAAATTGAGAGTTGCAGTGTTGCTAATATGAAATATGCAGATGGCTATAACAAAATTAAAGGAGTATATGGTCAAAAGGATGAAGAAGTAGCATAATAATTAATTGCGAGATATAAAAAACATGTTAAAAATTAAATCGAAACCTTTGTTGATGATTAATAAGTAATATGTAAACAAACCTGGAAGAGTTGAGATGTTATATACATGAAACAATAACGAAGCCGCCCCATAAATGTACCAGATTTGTTACAGTTAAAATTACGAACGCTAAGGGGTGTTATAATAAAAAAGAAGATGTAACTTCAATCGTGCTTAAATAGCAATTGATTAAAAAATCTTGTAAGCTACTGCCACGGATTCTAGCTCAGTAGCTATGCGGTAGAGTAGGGGGGGGTATGATGTAATCGGTATAGGTGTAAAGTTGTCAAGCATAATACTTCACGGTTGGTCTCTTCTCAGTTCTCGGCTTAAGTCAAAAATAAAAAAAAAGAAAGTACAGCAAAGAGTAAATAGGGCGCCAGTCGTTCACTATAAAAAAAAAAGAAAATCACAAAGAACACCCGAACGACAAGATGTCCTCTTATAATAAGTTTACCTTCA
>JAHWXV010489854.1:0-14954 GCA_024586415.1 Phrixothrix hirtus | reverse complement strand
TTTGCGGACCCCTGTCAATATGAACTTTTTGTCTTAAAATTCGTCAAAGAATCACCCCTTGAAATAAGTACATGTACTTAATTAACACCCTGTATATACATACAGTGTGTACATTTTAAAATGAGCCAGCAAAATAAGTCGAAAACTACTGATAATTAAAAAAAACTTTTAAACACGTCAAATTTTATTCGGAAGGGGACACTTTGTCATAGTTATGGAATAAGCGTATGTGTAAACCCTCATTCCCCACCATCTCCCCGCGAAAATATTGAATGGCGCAACCCTATGTGTGATACCTCTTTTTAAAGGTAATTTATAAGTAATATAGCCGTCTGTAAAATTAAAAATTATTGAAGTTTTTGAGAATGACAAGCAAAAAATGACAAGACAAATGAAAGCAATTGAAAGTTATTGTGTTAGGGTTTTAATTAATTTTTTAAGTAAAATACATTCAGTTTTAACAATAATAAAGTGAATGATTACTGAATTCAACAATGACACAATTAGATAAAAGCTTTTACTGTCAATGTAACGTAATACAATAACACTCAAATTTATTTAAAATGCCTAAATTGCTCTCCATTCCTATCAAGATAATATTAAAACTTGTTTTCGAATTCTCTTCTTGCATTTTGGAATGTCTCACGCACAATATTTTGGCAAGCAACAGTTATCCTATTTCTTAGTTCTTGAATATTTTCCGGCTGGGTTTTATAAACAATTGACTTTAAATATCCCCATAAAAGGACGTCAAGAGGACTAAGATCTGGAGACCGTGCTGGCCATTCTATTGGCCCTCTTCTTCCTATCCAATGACTTGGAAATTTTGCGTTTAGCCGTTCTCTTACTGGTAATACGTAATGAGGTGGAGCGCCATCTTGGTGAAAAAACAACCCATTCTCGTCTATCAGTTGATTGTCATGTTGATCTTGCTGATTAAAGGGTTAATATAATTTTGAAGAAGATTTAGGTATAAAGAACCAATTAGATTTTCTTCGATGAATATAGAGCCTATTAGAGGGTTTTCAAGAATACCAGCCCAAACGTTAACTTTTTCAGGATATTGAGTATGCACTTCCTTACATAAATGTGGGTTTAAATCCCAATAACGACAATTTTGGCGGTTAACGAATCCGTTTATGTAAAATGTGCACTTATCACTGAAACAAATATCTTTCACAATCCGTCTATTAAAATCATCTTCATTTAATTCATGAATAAATTGCACCTTATAGGGATGAAATTTATTTAACCAAAGAATTGTGCGTACTGAACCGACAGAAATATTAGTCAACGTGGAGAGTTCGCGTATAGAAGTTTGAGGTGTACCAGCAACATGTCGAAAAACTTCAATCTGAGTTAAATCGTTGATTACTCTTCTTTCTTTTTTTTGTTATTAACCGATCCAGTATGCAAAAATTTTCAAATTAATTCTAAAACGTATTTATGATTCAAACTGTTTTCTGGATGTTTTCTATTAAATTGGGCAGCAGTATATCTAGCGTTTTCATTGCATTTTCCGTAAAGAATAACTATTTCTGTTCTTTGTGCTAAAGTATAGACCATTTTCAAATTTGACAACACTTACAAACAAAACAAAACAAACACAAGCAAAGCTTGCCTTTAATTTTATTAAATATCATATTTTAAATCCGTAATCAGTCGCAAACTGATAATGCACATTATTAAATGATAAGAACAAATTACACTGTTATCTAGTTGTTTAATTTTAAGTGGAATTCAATAATGATTCACTTTAGTATCGTTAAAACTAAATATATTTTGCTTAAAAAGTTAATTAAAACCTTAACACAGCAACTGTCAAATGCTTTCATTTGTCTCATCATTTTTTGTTTGTAATTTTCAAAAACTTCAATAATTTTGAAAATTTTACAGAAGGATGCATTCCTAATAAAATTACCTTTAAAAAGGGTTATCACGTATAGAGTTGTGCCATTAAATAATTTCAGGAGGGGATTATGAGGAATGAAGGGTTACATATATGCTTATTCGGCAACTATAACAAAGTGTCCCCTTCCGTACAAAAGTTGACGTGTTTGGGAGCTTTTATAATTTTCGGTAGTTTTTGACTTATTTTGCCCGACTCGCTTTAAAATGTATACGCTGGATATATATATATATATATATATATATATATTTACGGGGGCTATCTAGAAAGTCAATTACGTTTTCGTCTATAGCCACTTTGAGCGTGCACAGCGCGCTTATCTTGGTGTGCGCGCGTTTCTTGGCTCAGTCATAATCCATCCGTGTTAGCGGGAGATTTGTGTCGCTCCCCGTTATTTCACAGTAACAGTTTGAAATGTGTGCCGTAATAGAAAATCCTGCGGGTTGTGAGGTGCGATCTGTAATAAGGTTTTTGTTAGCGAAAAAGTGTAAACCTATTGAAATTTATCGACAACTGTGTGAGGTGTACGGGAACAACGTTATCACTGAAGGTGGAGTGCATCAATGGTGCATTAGGTTTAAAAATGGCCAAACTAGTGCACACGATGAAGAGCGAAGTGGACGACCAAGCATTGTGACGGATGAAATTTTTGCAAAAGTCGATGACAAGGTTAGGGAAATCCGCCGATTCACAATAACAGAGCTTTCACTCAGTTTTCCATAAATTTCACGCAATCTGTTGCATGAAATTGTTTCTCAGAAACTGGGATACCACAAATTTTGTGCAAAATGGGTCCAAAGGTCCTGACAGAAAATCACAAGAATCAGCGTATGGCAGCATCATTAACATTTCTGGACTCTGATAACAAAGATGGCGACTCATTACTGGATCGAACCGTAACTGGAGATGAGACGTGGGACAAACATGTGAACTATAGGACCAAATTGCAGTCTATGGAGTGGGGGCACACAAATTCCCCAAACAAGTCGAGAAAATGCATACAAACCTTGCCTGTTTTTTTGGGTCAGGAAAGACGTGCTCGTTATTGATTTCCTTGGGGGTGGAACAACAATAAACTCTGAGACGTATTGTCAAGCTATGCAAAATTTACGAAGAGCGATTGAGAACAAGCGTAGAGGAAATTTTATTTCCAAAACTTTGTTTTTTCGCGATAACGCCCGACCATACATGGTAAATCGCACCCGACAAGTCCTTGAAGATTTTTAGTGGGAGGTATTTCCTCATCCACCATACAGCCCAGACCTTGCACCCAGCGACTTCCACCTCTTCCCAAAGATGAAGTCGTGGCTCGCAACGCAGCGCTTTGATAACTATGAGGAACTGAGTAAGGGTGTCTCTAATTGGCTGAAGTCTCAGGCGGCCGAATTTTATGGCAATGGAATTACAAAGCTTGTTTACCGCTATGATAAATGCCTAAATTTGTAAGGTGAGTATGTTGAAAAGCACCATTTCGATGCTGCTTTCAAATGTATATAATACATTTTTTTTCTTGTACTTTTTTTTACAACAAAACGTAATCGACTTTCTGGATAGCCCTCGTATATAGGGTATCGCACAACGAGATTTCATTAAAATATTGTGGACAATTAATGGAAGCTGTGATTTCAAGCTTTGCGCACGAGAATTTTAAGACATTCTTTTAATTTAAAATAATTTCAGATTTCAGCTACTTCCCGTTGTACCGGAAGTTAACATAAACTTTCTTATTTCAAATATAACATAATAATGTTTATTATTGATGCATCTTCCTGAAATGATTTTAGGGTTGTTTTATTTACTAAACCTTGGCCTTACAATTAACCGATTTTGAGATATTTCAATTTATTTAAAAAATAGGTCTACGAGGGGTTCAACAAAAAGTCATATCGTTACTAAGTACATAAAGTTAAGCAGATAAAATTTGATGTAGTTATTTGTGGTAGAGTTGTACATCAAAAACGCTGTTAATAAGACAATTTTTTCTGATAAAACCACTTGTTATCTAAATTGAAGATTAAATGGTCACAATTGTCGATACTGGTCTACTGACAACCCCCACTGGACGATAGAAACCCATACGGAAACACTAGAGGGGGTAGGGATTTGTGGTCACCAAATTATCGAACCTTTTTTCGTTCACGGTAACTTTACTGACGATCGCTATCTACAGTCCTGCAGAGCTGTCTTTCTTAACAATAACAGTCTTTGATTTCAACAAGATGGGGCGCCAACTCATCAGTTGGTTGTATGTAGGCATTTAGATGAAGCTATTTCAAACCATTAAATAGGCCAAAGGGTTCTCTGTAAAATGGCTACCATTGTCTCCCCACTTGAAAACCAAAGGTTACAGAAACCTTGATAATAATTTAGAAGAATTAGAACGACGAATACGAAATGAAGCAGGATAAAAATCCCCAAATTCTTCGACTGTTTGTGCTTTTTGTGACCGATTGGATCATTGTCGCGTTACTAATGGAAAACATTATGGACATTTAATTAGTTAAACAAGTTTAATTTTAATTCTTTTGCCTATATGAAATATAGTATAAAGTAGTTTTCGTCCAAAATTTTCGATGTCGAAATTTTAGTGGAAATACGCGTTTCCGGGTCCCCTGAGTCCGAAAACCATGTTTTTAAAAATTGGTCTATCTGGGTGTGTGTGTGTGTGTGTGTGTGTGTGTGTGTGTGTGTGTGTGCGCGCGCGCGTGCGTGCGTGTATGTGTGTGTGTGTGTGTGTGTGAATGTGTGTGAATGTGTGTGAATGTGTGTGTGTGTGTGCGCGCGCGCGCGCGCGTGCGTGCGTGTATGCGTGTGTGTGAATGTGTGTGTGTGTGTGTGTGTGTGTGTGTGTGTGTCTGTGTCTCTCTCTCTGTGTGTGTGTGAGTGCGTGTGTGGGTGTGTGTTTGTGTGTGTGTGTGTGTATGCGCGCGTGTGTGTGCACAACTTTATTTCTGTTGTTTTTAGGTATTTTCCGAATTCTTAATTTTTCGCAATTTTCTTGAAATTGGATCTAACAATTTTTCTAAGCTTATTGCATTTCTTAGCCATTTAATCACCTGTTATATAGTTTAGGTTATTTCTCAAAACCATTTCCGTAAATTGAGTAACCGGAAGTACATTCACCGTTAACTCTAAATAAAATAACTATGAAACTAAAAGTTGTAGCTGAATGAAAAATTATATTTGTGGTCATAGCTACCTTTGTATACAAAATTAAGAATTTGATCAAAATCTAATAGCCGGAAGTTCCACTTTATTTCTATCATTTTTAGATATTTTCCGAATTCTCTGCTTTCACGATTTTCTTGAAATCGGCTGTAACGCTTTGTATTAAATTTAATATATTTCTTAACTACCAAATTTAGTTTCTCTAATAAATTTTTGAAAGCCGAGTAACCGGAAGTACTTGGATTATTAGATGTGAACGGCATATCTCAAAAACAAATCATCATATGAAAATGAAAAACCATATTTCAATTTTCTGTATTCTGTGCATGAGATGACAAGAATTTAGTTAAAATCTAATGACCGGAAGTTCGACTTTATTCTTAAGATTTTTAGGTTTTTTTACGATTTTCTCGAAAACGTCTTTAACAATTTTTTTCAGCCTTGCTACGGTTCTTATGTCTTTGATATGCTTTTTCGTGAACTTAGCGGTTTTGCTGAAAAATATGATGAAGTTAGTTATCAGAGAAAATTTCTGGAGTTAAGCAGGGTTTTGCGTTTCCAGTAACTTAGATGGGCGAGCGTTAGAATATCGTTCCCAAAATAAACGCAAATAATGTTTTAATCATTTATGGATATTTGCATATTTGTATATCTATGTACGTAAGAGTAAGTCGTGTGTTGTTACACATCCGATTTTTGTTGTTAAATTTATCGCTCACTATTAGTTGCTGCAATTAAAGTAAATAACTTTAGTTTTCAATTTATGTAACAGAAGCTCAAATATTTCGAAAACCATGATACTTAGAACGTTAAAACCTTGCTCAGTTTGATACGCCTTGTCAAAGATAATGCTATATCGAAAACAGAGTGTTCTGTTTAAAAAATATGCTCATCGCGTTGTAACTCACAATTACGCAGACTGTTTTTAACCAACTTTTATTTGAAATTTTTTTTCAAAAAAGTCTGGGCAAGGTTGTAGGACACTTTTTGGGCCCTCTGTGTATTAGAGTCGCTCTCGCACATGAATAAAACCGAATATTACAAAAATTTTGGAAGTTGCTTTTTAATAGCGTTAACTAAAATGCGTGCAACCAGATATTTATTTTTTAAAGAATATGCCATGTTATTATTATTCAAATACAACTATACGAAATCGTATATCCGACATTTTAGCTTAGTTTAATACCACATTAACAGATACCTTAACAAATTATGTAAATTGTGATTCAAATATACTTTTCCGAATCAAAAAGCATGGTATAGGAAATATCAAAGATGTTTGAAATAACAAAATAGGCATTTATATGCAATAAATTATTTATCAAAGCATGACGCCTAAACGTACAAGAATTTCTACTTTAGTTTTCGTCTAAAAACCGTATTCGTACGTTTTATTGTAATTTTAAAAGCTCGATTGACTATGAGATGAAAATCTCGTTAGTAGCAACTTATTATGCATTAGGTTAACTACAGAAATTGTGTGCATATGTAAAATACCTACTATTGTAGTGTAGATATCACATATTACCTACGTGAATATAGTTATACATGGAACTAACTATAGGCAATGGCATGTAACGTATTTTTGAATGAATAATAACAAACTAAATTAAATGTAACTAAAATTTTGATTACAATTAAAACTGAGATAATTATAGGTGTCCTATTTAAAAGCAGAAGCAAATGACATTTACATTCTTCATATTTATGTGTATACATGTATTTAAGCAAAGGTTATTTCTTATTTTAGATGTATTTGCGATGTAATGTATAAAATAACAGTCATTATACACTTAATTTAAAAAACGTACTCGTTGAATCAGGTATAAATGTGAACTAATGTGCGACCTAGCACAGCAGGAAAAGTGTGACAATTCCCACGACACCATAGACGGATAAAAGCCCTCTAATACGAACGTTGATGGTCCTATGAATTCCGTTAAAAGCTCTACTTTGACAATTTATACCTGTGAAATCTACAATTAAGTGATTTTGTACAAAATAAACTGTAATAGGGGGAATATCCTAAAATGTAGTAGATGTATAAAAAAATTTCTAAAATACAAATTATAGGATGTATTCAAGGATTTAATCTACTTTTATTTTTTGTTTTAAATTTGATGGCACGCAACAAATTTCAAATAGGAATTTTCATAATTACCATAAACACAGGGTATGGATATTCTAGAATCTTGTATATATACTCTATAATTGTGAGATAATATATGATAATTTTATGACTACTGGTCATTTGCATTCAATGCTATTTTGTTGTTTTCGTGCACAGAAACAAGACAATATCTGTTAATATTAATACTGTGCTCACATATTGGAACTTTAATAAAGTAAAACGTGCTCGAAAATTATTTGAAAAGATGCTAGAATTATAATTTAATTTTTGTTGTCACAATTAATATAAAATTATTATTTTATTAACAAAAGCGAGATAAAGTTAGCCCAACATTCTGTTCAATTCTACAGTTGGAATATTATGGCATTCTATCATTAAAAATATGAAAATTTCAGGTATTTATAACTTTAACTTGTTTAACGAAAATATTGAAAGGAAACCAATCTCATTTGAAGTGGTTGACTTTTATGAAATTGATTTTAGTGTCAAATTTCCACTCAACTTTTCTTAGTGACGAATAAAGAAAATACAGCTCATATTCGACACATATTTCACAGGTCTGTTAAGCTTGGCTAATTTAACGGATGTAGTATACATGATTAAATATAAGGTCCGCATCATCAACAGTAATCCTCTAGTGCTTATAGAGGTTCTCAAGTTTAACATGAATTATCACAAGATGCTTATGCTGCTAACCGCAACTAAACAAGTCGACATAGCTACAAGGCTTTATGGTTTATTAGACACCGGGAATTGCAAAACATATCGATAAAAATGCGTCGAGTTATAGTCTGTTATATAATAGCATTGAACAGTGAGCTGGATCTTATACAATTTTGCAACAATTGCTTCTCATTTCCTTATATGAAATTAGTTACCGTTGCTCATAACCTTTGCTCTTAATTTGTAACAAACGAGCATTATGTGAATGTACATACATAAGTATATATAGTTTGAACAAAATATAGTAGACAATTTGAATGTACGAGAAATTTATACAGAGAACTTCTATCTAACAAAGTTCATCAATCGATAAGAAAAATTCGTTAAATAGAAAACCGTCTCTGTTAGAATGTCAAATTTATCTATATAAATGACGGACAATACATAACCAAAATGTTATATAAACCCTATTTATTATTTTTTTACAGACTATAACTAAAAAGTTTCTGTGTATTTCTTGCCCTAAATTTCATGTAAATTCGTGAATTTTGATTAATTACCCGACCTATACTATACTCACTGAAATAGAAATTGCAACACCAAGAAGGAGTAGGAATTTCTTAATCAAAGTTGGTAGATCTTACCAGATTTGGTGGCGTTCCACTAATAAGGGACAAAATCTTTTTTTCCTTAAGTTGCAACCGTAGATTTGTATCTTAGAAACGGGGTTGTTGACAAAAAGAAAAAAAAAGAGGATAGAATTTAGCGAAAACGTAAATAAGTTGATTGGATTTTTGAATCGAATAAAAACAACACGAGAGACGCGTTTCCTTCACGTTCGTGTCGATTCAGACTCTAATCATGCCAGAAGTGTGACAGACAAACGTAATTTCCGAACGTCGGGTAGGGTTCGGTGACATATCAAAAGCGGGTACGCATTTGCCGAGTCGTTAGGGCAATAAAATCGGTCGTGTGTTGGCTCTGTGTTAAACGAAAACATTCGGTGTGTTTAGAGACTCAACATAGTGTCAAATGTTGGAAGAGCCGACCTAAGAGATGTAATGGTATATCTCTAGGAATTAATCAGTACATTCCACGCCGTAGCGGTTTTGTTGAACGTGTGAAGTTCTTTCTCAGGCGCGGGAACCTATAAGCCATCACGATGGACCATTTTGGGTAATTCAACAACCCAAACTAAGGTACGTCTCTTTTTGTTAATGTTCTCTGGCTTTTTACGGTTGACCTTAAAAAGACGTAATAATTTAAACCTTCCCATGTAACGAGAGATCAATAATACATGTCGTCTGTGGAGATCGTGGACGCATACTTGCGTTGGAGGTGTCCAAACATAAACTACCCTAATTTTAGTGCCAGTAGATTTGCGTAGTCCTTCTCCCATCTCTTGAACAAGGCCATATTCAAGGGACGGATAAGCTATTCTGTAAACTATATGTAACTGTTGTTTGTGTATGTACGTTAATTAGACTTTTTTAGCAGTAGAATAAGCTAATTAAGAATATTTTAAAAAGATAGGATATGTACTAATTAAAACCCGCGATCAAAATTTATACTAACCCTTGGGGCTTTGACAAAAGGAACCCCGGAATAAATTAATAAAAGGCCCAGGGATCTGCTTCTATCTATTCCGAGAACAGTTCCACACCTTGAGTAGCCATCTGGAATTGTGGCGCCCCGTTCTTTTCCTATATCTCGATTTCCTTTGAGCGCGTTGCATGGTATTGGTGTACTTTATCGGGAACCCATGCTCCTCCAAAGAGCAAGCGGCCATCAGTACTGTTGTTGTGGCGTAAAACTAAAAGTGCACGTGACAATATGTTGGGCTGATATTAAGTAATAATTGATTAACTTTTCAGATCATGTGATAACGTCACATTTGACAATTATAATTTTTTACTAACTTCTTCGGTCTGTTTTTCGTACGATTTGTTGTTCTTTTTCATTGTTAAGTAACATTATGTTATTGTTATTCTTTTGTTTTGTTTGTTTGATCATGCCTAGAGTATGGCAACGAGGATATTACCGTCAATTAAGCGAATTTGGCAGAAGTTCGAATTATTGGTTTGCGCAAAGTTGGTCCATCATTTGAGAAAATTGGTAACCGTGTAATCGAAATCGGTCTACTATAATGCGAGTTTATCGAGCATGGTTTGAAGATGGGCAGGAACATCGTAAATCAGGAGCTTGGGCTTGAAGAAGAACGAATGCGCATCAAGATTGTCGCTTAAGACAATTGGCATTTAGAGAACGATTTTTCTCTACTCGGGTAGTTGGTTTGGCGAAGAACATAGCCTTGTAACCCTTAGAGCAGTTTATTACCGAATCCGAAGTTTTAGGTTAATATCATATTGTCAGTAACTTGTGCTTTCTTTGATTGCAGAACATTGTCAGCAACGGTTACAATGGTGCAATGAACGATCTCACTGGAATCTTGAATGGCATCGCATTGTCTTTAGTGACGAATCTAGATTTCGTTTAAGAATGCACGACAGTCCTATGACAGTCAGAAGAAGACGAGGTGAACAACGGAATCTCCAATTTAAAGTTGAGAGGCACCTACACTGCACTGCGGATGTTATGGTATGGAGTGCGATTACTTATGGCAGCAGATCTTCCTTGGTGTTCATTCGACACAATATGGCATCACAACGGTATATTGCGGACGCAGTTGGAACACATCTTCTGCCATACTTACAAGAGCTCGAAGATCCGTTATTTCAGCAAAATAATGCACGTCCGCATGTAGCAAGGTTTTCCTTGAACTTTTTTGAGTAGGCCTAGATTCATCTTTTACTTTGGCCTTCAAGATCTCCAGATCTTTCTCCCATTGAACATATATGGGACATAACGGGCAGAAGGTTGCAAAATTTGCAGCGTCCTCCATCGACTTTGGAGGCCTTCAGACACGAGGTGCAACTTGCATGGGGGTTAATACCCCAAGACGAGATAAACCACCTTATTCAATGAATGCCTCCGTGTGTAAATGAATGTGTAAATCAGAGAGGCCGCACCACACATTATTAACAACTATTATAAAGTTTTGTTTAACTAATACAGATTTTGCTTCCAAATTTTGATCATTTATTACTATATAAAATGGTGAATATTACTACCAAATTTCATTCGGAAATTCCAACCACTTCTTGGTGTTGCAATTTCTATATCACTGAGTATGACTTAAATATAACAAGTCAATAACTAATGCAATTCTGGACTATTTGTGTAATTCGAATTTCTACAGAAAATTAGAACTGTTACTGTGTACTGGTTTTAGTTTCAAACCGAGCCCTAAGAATGCCTTTCATGTGTTCGTTAAGTTAAACAATATTTCATAAACTGGATAAAGCAAATAACTCATCTTTAGATAACCTCTAAATTTTGTTGAAAATTTCCAAGAAAGTTTATTTTAAAAAACGTAATTTATTAAAAACACTTAAATAATATTATTCAAAATTACAGTGTCCTCTCGTTAATCTGAATTGGTTTTTACGCCGTATTTACGTTCGAATTCTCGAAATATTTGGAGTATGAGGAGTGCGTGCCAACTACGAAGTAGTGTGTGGAACTGCAATAGGTTCGTTACTTTTCTTCGCGAAAGCTAAATAACTCTAATGTGTTAATTCCAATAATTAAATTTTTGGTACCTTGTAGTAGATTCACCATAATCTCTTAACAATTTAGGTATTCATATCTGGGGTTAGGAAATTTATTTTGTTTTATTCGACCTTTCGGCTAGCTCGCATCAAATATACGATTAGTCGTGGATTCAGGATTACTCGTAATGTCATTTTACTCATCCCAAAATTTTCTATTGCAATTGTATATTGTTTGGTGAATTAAATTCTGTACAGAACTGTAAATAGTTCACTTCTGAGAATATTTTATTATTCGTGAGCACCGTTATACATGCAATTTGCTTACTTAGTGTGAGATTTGTTTTAGGTCGTGTTTTAAGATTTCTACTTTATTTAAGTGTTCATTTTCACTTAGTTTAACCTTCTTCCCCTAACGTGCTACCCGGGTACCATTTTCAACTTCAAGTAATAAATTTTCTAACTTTTGATTGTAATTTTTAACTAAAACTCGGTGACATCTTCAAACTAGCTTAAATGGGTCGGTTGCATAAAGAAAACATAGTAATAATATTAACATTTAAAAGCTATAAGGGTTAAAGTTTTTTTGCACTTTTGTCCACAATGAGGTACCTGGGTACCACTACACTTTTTGTATCAAATTAAGATATGTATAGAAAATTACATCCAAGAAGAGATGAATTATCTTATATGCCAGGTTCTGGGACTTTTTGAGCGACTTTCGATAGCCGGTACTACTAATTGCTTGCCCAAATTCTGCATGAAGATTCCCCAGCAGTCGTTCCTTTTTGCTTGTGTATATAAAAAATAAAGGCCTCCAGGTCAACTACGCCAATGTTATAAAATATAGAAAAAGACGATCGACAAGTTTTGTGTTTAGGCGTACAATGGGAAGTATTTTGTCCATATTATCGATGCAACCCTTTTCTTAGTTATAATATTATATTATTTTCGGCTTATTTTCTGGACCACTTACGTCACCTCTTTTTTAGTTTTGTTATATCACACACCATGATAATTTTATCTTCACCAAGCTCTAGAATTGTAGAAAACGTTTCTCTTTTTTATGTGTCAACATCAGTTGCCATAATAACAGCAAACACCCCAATAGAGCATCGGCCCAAAAGTTGTATATTACTACATTGAGACCAGTGTTTCTATATCTGCAGCATAAATCCTTTACTTCTCGCTGCTCTTTTGATTTCTTCCCAGCCCTCAGCTAACTTTTTGGTTTATATCCGTCCACATGTTTTGATTGAATTAAATGCACAAGGCCACCGAATTTTTATACCACGACAAACTTTGTTAGCGTGAACCTTGTTCTTGATCTGCATGGAAGTACTTGTTCATCAACTATGACACACGCTAAGGATTCGTAGTGTGCTTTTGGGTTCTCGTTTATCTGAATTCATATCTCTGTAATAGCAGTTGCTTTATTAATGCCCCAAAATCGATTAATAGCCATGGTAGCACAATACAGTGAATGAGTATCATTTATCTTCCCTATTTCAGATCTGCTGCCAAATGACACACACCTGCTATAATTAGGATGTCCAGATCGAACCTTTCGTTCCATGAATTACATAAAATGCAATTCAACATCCTTGTTTCAAGATTAGCAAACTACATATGAGTACCTATATGTGTAACTTGCTTGTTACAGAAAATATTATCTTCTGAGATGTACAGAATGAGCATATTCAGTTAGAAATTTTTAGGAATTTATGAGTAATATTTTAGCTTACATAGAACATGTAGTATAATCCCTAATGTCTGCCTATTTTATTTTGTTTGAAAATATTTGAAAGCTATCTAAGAAGTAAACCCTTATTTACGATTTACTTAATATTCTGATAAATTTTTGTAATATCGCTATGGGATTTTTAATTTATATGACACAACGTAGCACAAACAATCCATATATTTGGTCTACTATTATAAAATTTCAATCTTATTTAATTAAACACAAAATCCATATAAAATATGTAGTGGTACCCAGGTACCTCGCTATAGTGTATCGTAGCAAATTTTACTCGTGGGGAAGAGGGTTAAACGCGTTTGGTTTATTCATTACATCAATTAAATTTGCAGCACGCTGACAGCATAATACGGTGGAGTTTCATCATGCTGGTACCAAAGAATTGTATGGAAAATCAAGGCGCCATCATGAGGGAATTAAACTGCCAATATGGAGACAGATCATCGCGGAGAAAGTCTAGGCAACTATTTTGGCTCAAATTCTGATTACAACAGTTTTTTGGCCTTTTAAATTAACCTGTTTTTATAAACAAAATTAATGTTAATATTTTTAGTCAAGTTCTCTTCGAAGAAATATGGTCTCAATGTTCTTTTTCCGATTATGCCCAGCTACACATTAAACGTCTTGAGGAAACTAAATAGAATCTTCTTAAGTTCAGTGCTAATCTATAGCAGAATTTTGTCCGTTTAGCAGTCCATTCTAGTGAAATGTATCTTTTTCACAGAATTTAACTCTAAAATTAGGATTATTTTCAATTAGCTCACGAATCAGTTTTATTTTGCATGGACGCCACCTTTGGATTTGTAAAAATTTTATAACTGTCGAATGGTCAATGCAACCAATTGTCAAAAGGATCTATATTCGTTGGCTTAAAGTTAGATGTATACTTTTCGCAAAAACTGAGTTAACAACGGGTTATATTATTTGAGCTAGATTGCCATCGGCTACGCATTATCTTACTTAGAAATTGTTTTTTCTCAACAGGTTTAGGATGGAACTTAGTGAAACTTTTCATGATTCTGAAAAATAATCTTTATATCTTACCAAAATATGCAAAAACCATATACAGGTCCCTATTTAAAAATCTTATATAATGGCTCTATAACTCTTAGTAATATAGCTGCCAAATTAAATTACAAAATTCATTTTACAAACTGCGCAAGTTAAAATAAACGTCGACCTCATTTCCAGAAAATTATTGCTTAATATTGTATCGATATTAGTTTTACGTCGAAATCACTTTATAAATTTATAAATAGTATGATTTCATTTTACTAACAATTATTAAAAGCTCAAAAATTCAAAGTTACATTATATAAAAATAGGAACATTCTTTTCTTAAAAATTCCTATTCAACAATTCCCGCATGAAGGCCATCAAGTTTAAAAATATACGTTAATCCCTCTCGCCTTCGCCCCTTTAATTTCATGGAGAAATACGCCTCTTCAATGTTAGTAGAGGTCGGAGAGTCAACAAGTTAGCTGCTTTTCCGTAGTGCGTGTCTTGGCTATATTCAAGAATACAGTTGCAGAGGTACCCGTATATTGTAAAAAGGGATCAAATTATTAGAAGCTTGATCTATTTCCGCCCAGGGCAAATTTATAGAAAAGGGGTCAGTTTCAACTTCCTGTCCATTTGGAACCAAAGGGGTTAAATCCGACAAGGTTGTATATTCATAAGATAAAGAAGATATCCGAGACAGCACGTCTGTAG
>JAHWXV010489845.1:0-16736 GCA_024586415.1 Phrixothrix hirtus | reverse complement strand
GCCAACAGATGTAGGTATACAGTGTGCATGCGCACGACACCGTCCGCAGCGCTGCAGCGGAGGAATTTCAAAACGGTACTTACTTAAAAAACATGCCTCGAACCTAGGATTTATGTTTGACTTAGGTTGATCGCGCTAAAAGAAGAGCCGGGCTAAGTAAGAAGTCCTTAATATCAGGTCCTAACACCTAACCAGGTGTAGTGTAAAAGCATTTAATCTATTCAAGCGAGATAACTGAACTAAAGAACGTTCAAAGCTCAAAGTTATAAATAATACCTACAATAAAATTTCACTAACAATCACCGGTGTACAATATATGTAAGTAATATAGCTTTAGGGAAGATTTAAAAGCTTTTGATCCTATACAAAGAGTAAAAATGGAGAATCCCTCATTCAACAATTGAAAGGTAACGCCCTTACTAACATAGAAATAATCGCCATTAACATGACAGAAAAACTGAAAAACGACATACTCCCCTTACTGTCCCTTCATTGCTAAGGAGCAGGTTAAGCTTCTCGATATAAGAATTTATAAGCTTGCTGTATTTGAGATAAAAAGAATATCTCGGAGAATCTATTATTAAAGATAATCGGTAGAACTCTTGAGTAGACTTACAAGTGCTTCAAAGTAAGAGTCAGACGTTAGAAAATGTTTTCATTTATTGGAACTAGAAAAGTATGAAAATATCTTAAGTGTATCAACATCTTTTGTTTTCAATCTCAAGGTTCATAAACTGGTAATCAATTAGCGCAAAAATTTGCAGTATATTCTTAAAAGCAGCATATAAATCTATTTTTAAAGTACTGCAAGATTTATTGAGACTTCCAAACAATATGAGGAAACATTTATACAGGATACCCTGTATTACTTTGTATGCATTTCTGAATTTGTACGTTTAACCAGACAAATTTGGCAATCATTCGCAATCCTGCATTTTCTTACAGTTAACGTTTCTAGGTCTAGTGCAATACAACTAGCAAAAACGTTAGGCAATCTTTTAAATTAAAAACGATGAAGTTTCTTTCTATAAAATGTGTTTTTTAGGTTAATTTGTTGTCAAGTAGTTTACATTTGTAAATGTTGATTATTGCATAACTCGCTGCACAATGTTTGCAAATTTTAATTAACCGTTTTAAGATATGTACTCGTTGATTTTGAAAATTTGCAAATCTAAACCAATCTTTAGAAACACAATCCCCAACGACAATCGATGGAACTCTTTGAGAGACTAACAAAATGGTGAAGAACTTGGCCTATTTTAGAAATCAATTAATTGATGGTTATTAGAGCGCTTTAGTATGGGAAATACACCAAGGCACAAAAAAGTGTCACTTTTTCTAGTTATTTTTCATATGTGTATTCTTATTTCAGTTCTTAAAAATAATCATGTGACAGTTTGACTGACAATTTCAAATAAATTTAGACTAAGTTATTCGCCTTTTTAGTAATTTTTATCACTCATTTAATACAAGATTAACAAAGATAGCTTGTTGACTTTGTGTATTTCTCAGACCACACCATATTACAGACAAACCGTAACAGTAATTACAGTTAAGTAGCGCATAGTCTTATACACCTACTCTAAGATTCGGAAACCCTTAGTACAATTGTAGATCCTTAGGAATTTAAGATTAGGTTCTCCTTAGGAGGTGATACAATAATCAAACCAATAAACTCAGACCATGAATGTTTTTATTTACAAATTTAATTTGCTTATATTCAATATAAGTAATGGCGTTTTGTGGCGTCTGTTGTATTGTTCCCTTATTGAATTTTGAGTACTGAATATGCAATTCCAGTATTATAACTATAGGTTGGTTTTGTCTAAATTTCAACACATTTTTATATTCTTATGTTATGCTAATGTTATCTTATTTAAACTTGCGGGTATTAAGCCGCATATATTATTTTCACATGCTGTTTTAATTTTAGCTCTTAATCTTATCTTGTCTAGAAGATATATTAGATTGTTCTATATTTAACGTAATTTAAATGAAGTTGCTAACTTTAGTTATATCATCATACATTGATTTGTGTATAGTGTAGTTTATAGCTCTGGTACATTAATATTGTAATATTGGCATTAGAACTTTTGGAATCTTTTCCTGTGGAATGATGTAACTTAATTATTCCTTAGTCCTTCTATTATTTAAAATATACCGTTAATTAATCCTGTTAAGATTATATTGAATTTTAACAATGGTCGAGGTTTAAAAGTTTTTAACGTGGCTTCTAAATTAGAAAATTTGTTGTTTTCGATCGACTCGAGTATAAAGAATTGTAACAGACACTGCAGTTTTGTGTCTATTACCTATTTTTTGCGCTGATGCTAATTAATAGATATAATATTGTTGTCTACGTCGTTGGCAGTGTTGAGCAAAATGTTAATAAATTACTTTATTGTCTTTAATTTACGAAATTTTTCGGTTTTAGAAATAAATAACCAAACTAATTCGAAATTGTATTGTATTTATCAACATGTACAAACAATGAACCTCTTAGCAGGCGGTGTACCAGGTAACCAAACCTCTTTACACCTACGTCCTGAGCGACACACGACCTGGTGTTTGAGTATTTGTAGCCGCAGTTATCGTATGACTTCGCCCACATTTTCAAGTGAACGAAGTCGTACTTTTCTGTGGCTCCTTCTATTCACGCAGGTTAAGAATCGCATTCGGCCGCCCTGGACGGTATCCAGAGTCTTCCTCTTAGGATCCTAACCCGGAGATGAGGGGGTTTGTGCTGTCCTGTAACAAAGAGTACCAATTAGTGACCTGTTCATGAGAAAACTGTTGGATTGTGGGAATGCTCAGATCTCCGTGGATTTGCGAATTTTGCATAAACCACGGAGCGTCTGTAGCCACGTGCAAGCACTTGTTTTGGATGACATACAGTTTCTTCACGTATAATCTAGCGGTATATCCCCAGACGGTTACCACGTAGACCATTGTCGGACTGATGATTGCCATGCGCAAGCACTTGTTTTGGATGACATGCAGCTTCCTCGCGTTTCACCTAGCGGTATATCCCCAGACGGTTGCCGCATAGACCATTGTTGGACGGACGATCGCCTTGTAGAGTCTAACCTTGTTTTTCAAGGAAAGCCTACTTCAGCGGTTCAACAGATCGTACAATGCTGCCACACCGGCTTTTGCACGTGAAGTACAATATGTATCGAATTATCGCCCTCCCAAGGAATCGGAATGTCTAACATTTCGATTTCTTGTAGAGGATGTGTACGCCTACGTATAAATAATACTGCAGTGCTCCTTTCCTCGTTGACGTTGATTCTTTACATTTGGAGCCAAGTTTCCAACCCAAGACCTGCCGCTTGTAGGCAGTTAAGGGCTAGGTTTGGATCTCGGGATCAGGATAGGATAGCGGTATCGTCAGCGTAAAGTACGAGCGTCGTGTTTGTCTGCTTAGGCATGTCACTGCAGAAAATGGTGTAAAGTAAAGGCGTGAGGAGAGAACCTTGCAGAACCCCCGCCTCTACATTCTTTGGTCGCAAGCAACGCCCCACTGGCTTGATTGTAAACGACCTACCCTTAGGATAGGAGGCAATCAGCTGAACGAGCTTCCGAGGAAAGTTTGCTTCCAGCATCTCGTACAGTAATCCCTGGTGCCAAATCTTGCCGAACGCCCTGGCGACGTCAGAAAAACTGCTGCAGTTACGTCATTAAAGGCGAAACCTTCGGTGATTTCTTCAGTCAGCCGGAGTACCTGATGAGTGGCTCTTTGGCACGGTTTTAAGCCGAATTGTTCGTCAGGAATGATCTATGCGTTTTCGGTCGCATCTTTCAGGCGGTTCAGAGATATTCACTCTGCCAGATATCCCAGACAAGAGAGAAAGCTGATAGAGCGGTAATTTTGCAGAAAGATTTTGTCTTTTCCGGGTTTCGGAAAGACGATGACGTCAACGGATTTCCAGGATGAAGGAAATCGTTGAAGTCTCAACAACGCGTTCACGATGTTTACTACTGCGGCGATTCCCTTGGGTGGGAGGATTACGAGGGCGGAGTTTTGAATGTTATAGAGACCGGGCGCCTTCGGTGGCTTGCATAGCTTTATGCAATCCCGTATCTCGTCCGGGGAAGTGGGTAGGATGTATGAAGGGTTTACGTCGTACTCGTCGCCATTTTCGGCGACGACACGGCGTCTAACTGACCTTTAAATGCGTTCGACGAAGTCAAGATCGGCAAGAAGGAAGTTCAAAGAACATTACAGCTCTAGGCTGCCCGCGAATGCCTCCGCCTTTTTCGCGGGATCGTAGACTAGACCGCGCTCGCCGTGATTCGACAGCTCGAGCGTTCTACGATTCCTTAGGACTTTGGGCTTTCTCCATAAGGAACTGTCCTCCATTTCCAGCGACTCGAGCTTTTCTCCCCAGGTACGGTTGTAGTGCTGCTTTAATTTCCACTTCACTTGTGCTGCAAGACAGTTCCTGAGCATTCTATCCGCAGGGTCAAAGTTGCGCTGTCAACGGCATCTGGTGCGGTTCTTCTCTGTGATGAGTTTTCTTAAATACTCTGGGAGAACTCGCTCACTCAGCTTCCTCCTCACGTTCGTCGCAAACAGGATAGAATCCTGGATGCTAGAAGTGAGGCGGATGGCCGATTCCTCCAGCTCATTCTCGGTACGTATCTGCTCAATACGACCGAGATTTTGCTGTAGGTAAGAGTCGAAGGCGGGCCATGACGCACGTCGATCTATTTTGAGAGGATTGGCTTCCTCGCCTAGGAAAAGTAAAACGGGATTATGATCGGGGTCAAGTTCCTGGATGGTATTAAGTTCGTGTTGGGAAACGACATCTTTTAGACAAACGATGTCCAGGACGTCTTGGAAGCCTAATGTTCAGATGAAGGTAGGTTCGAGTGGTTCGTTAACGATGAAACTTAGTTTCAGAAAAGTCATGGAGTATTCTTCCTTTTCGGTTGGTTGGCCGACTGTTCCATGATGGATGCTTAGGGTTTAGATCGCCAGCTAGGATAGTTGGAGACGGGCTGTCTAGTAAATTGTCCAAGTCCTGAAGGTCAATTGTTTCCCTTGGCGGATGATAAACAGCCAACAGACGAATCCAACCGTTGCCTTCAGTATTTATAGAAACTGCAGTAGCCTCGATGGTGTAGAGTTCTGGGAGACGTGAAACATGGTGGTATATGCGCGATTTGACATACATCGCCGTGCCTCCCCCGCGGGCGTTGGGTCGGTCGTTCCTATAGAAGGAATAATTCCGATGTCGGGGTGTGTCTATGGCACGTAGATGAGTCTGGTAGACCAGGATTACGTCCAAGCTGTACCTTTAGGCGAAGTCTCGGAGTTCATCCCGTTGCTGTAGAAGTCTGTTGGCGTTCCAGTAAGTCGTTTGTAGGGAACTAGGTTTAAATGTTACGTTATCCATTTACCGGCCGAAAGAAAACAAAGAAATGATGTCGGGAGCGACGCCAATAATGGCGAGGATGATGCCGATATCGCTATGAGCTTTACCTACCGTATCGGCGACCTTACGGGCGACCTGAGAGAGTTTGAGGACATCTATGGGACCAAGAAGCTTCAGTATACTTGCCATGCTTGGTGACTCGGCTTCTTGCTGGCTAGAAGATGGGTTGGGCATTTACACCCAGTAGGCGTGGCCTGTAGGAATTGCCGAACTAGTGGCAGTGGGATTTCTAGCTGGGAGGCTTGGGAAATCGGAGCTGCTGGATGGGGCCTTAACATAGGATATCCCAGGGTGGACCGTCCGTAATGGCTGCCGTTGCGCCAACTTAGGGAAACATTTACAGCCGCGAAGTTTGCGCTATGTCCCTTCCCACAATTCGCGCAAGTTGTTGTAGTCTCCCTGGGTTTCCCACAATCTCCTGAATGGCGATCGCCCGCGCATTTCACACATCTTGCAGAAGCGCACCACAGACTATGAAGTGTCCGTACTTTTGGCACCGGTGACATTGGTCAATAGTAGTTCGGTGTCGCGACGAATCGACCCTGACAACAAGGCGCAGAACATCCTTGATGTCGAAAATCTCCTTCACTTCTGCGTGTTTGAAAAATATCAGTAATAACAAAGGTATGGAACGTCTGGTTGGTCCGCTGCGCATGCGAAATCACCGGAAAACCCCGGGAGCTCAAGCCTCCGGGCTCGGATTCTTGAATAGTTTCGAGCAGGTCGAAATTATTAGACAATTTCATTGGGCGAGGTGTGAAAGTCGAGGGACTCTCCCGTTTAATTCCCTTGCGGGTATGAATAGGGAGAAATACCCCTTCTTCCATAGCCTCGGGTTGAGGCTGGCTACAGGCAGCTACAGCCTCCTCCGGAATGGAAGAGACCGTTGAACATAACGGTGCTGCCATCACCGCCGCAACGGAGGAGGGAAGGATGGCATGGGAGGTTGCTTCTTGGAATATCTGGCCTTCATCTGTCTTCCCACTGGGCTTCTCGCCGTCGGCAGAACTGGCTTTGACCGCTGCTTGCCGTTGCAGTTCCCCGTTTTCGGCCTGCAGGATCTCCACCTGTCGCACCAACTGCTGGATCTTCCCGTTCAGCCAGTTAAACTGTTCTTCTATCGTTTTCGGATCTTGCATCTTGAGAGTGCTGAAAAGCCCTAGACCGCTGTAAATAATTCCTTAGAAAACTTAGTACTGCAAAGCACTAATTTGTGCTAAAAAGCATAAAGCACTAAAACACTTCACAACACTGCTGCTTATCGCTCTTCACGTACTCATCTCCGAAGCGAGTGCTGGATACCCAATTCGCTTTGCAGAAAACGAAGGTCTACCAACTACCTACTACTTCACCGTAGGAATTCCTATGAGCGCTAATAAGTGCTGAAGAATGCACAAAACTCACGCACTATATTAACTTGTGCACGGACCGCCGACAGAACAGGCTGTTAGAAACACGTCTGTTCTGGTCGAATGCTTGTGCTCAAACTCGATTCTCCTAATCTAATTGGCCATACGATTGCTTCTTCTAACTCTTTATCAACACGTTTCAGGATTAAGACCCTTTCAAATAACGGACTCTAAATTAACAACTCCGTATTTATCTAAAGGAAAAAATTTACATAATATTTATTTTCAAATATTTACGTTAAACATTTTACCAAATTTATATGATTAACGACTTATTATATTGCACCAAGTAAGGAACAACGACTTTGCGCTTTATACATTTATTTAATAAAAACCAAATGAATAATTTCAGTTAACAAATTTTCATTCAAATATAATGCGCAAAAATCCTAAAGAAACAGTTAATATTCACAACTACCCTTCGGTTACTTCTCGATTCAAAACTGATCTGACAGATTGTACAATGAACAACAAAGCTATTGTTTGCATCAAGAGAAGAACTTCTGATTCTTTTAAGTTGTTTGTTAATATTAAAACAAATTTAAAATGTTAAATTTTATTTGTTTATTAAAGTTTATAAGACGATTGTTAAAATACACTTACGGTTTAAGTTGCGTTTGTGTTATCTTCGAATTTAGATAATTAGGCTTCCTTCTCGAAATTTTGTTTCGGATACTGTTTTAAAAAGGGTTCATTTCCCTTTAATTCTCCATTCTCCCGCGGTAGTTCTTTAAAGTTGCTTGTTTGAATTTTAAATTTACTTTCCTGTTTACATTAAGAAAATTAACTGATACGTTGACTATAGAATTCCAGGGACTTTTAACGACACGATCACCCATGCATACTTAGGATTACTTAGGAACTCAATTTAAGATGCAATTTCTATTTTTAACTTAAATGGATCTATTATAGCGTCTACACCTGATTTGTGCAACGCTGTAGATTTTGAAAAAGGGAAGATGACGCTCCTTGTGCGTTCTGACTTTTTATAACATTCGACGTCCCTCTCCGAACATTTTCTTATCTAATGGGCATATTCCAAATTTCAAATTTTCGGTCGCCTGCTTGAGATTGCAAACATTACAATTTCGTTTCAACCTCGGTTTTTCCATAGAACTTCAACCCCGGTTGTTTTTTATGACTTCAACAAATATTACCATCCTTTGACGGCCTGATTTGAAATTTTATTTTTACACAAATTTTTAAAATTCACCCGCGTTTGTTTATTACGGAGCACTTTGAAATTTAAAAAATATTTATTTTTATAGTCTGAGAACTTTCAGTATAAAACTTAGTATTGCGTTAGGTTACTTTATATTATAATAAAATTATTTAGAAATTTGAATTAAGTGATAGCTTATTTAAATTTATAATGTGAGAACAACGTAATTATTTAATTGTTAATTACGGGGTCTAAAAATATCGCTACGGAGCGGTTAATGTTTATTACTGACTCTTCACTCAGGTCTCTGTTTGAAAATTTTTATTTTTGCTGGCAATTGCTTACGTTTTTAGCCTTTTGGCTCATGCTGTATGTGTTCGCATGTGCTTTTGATTGCATAAGCTTAGTGTTAAGTTATTTATAACCTATTTATTTGCTTTAAAATCTTTTACATGATATTAATAATTTTTGTATTTTTTTTTACAAATTGTTACATTTTTGCGAAGCATTTGTATATGAAGCATGAATTTATAATTTATCTGTAGCTAACTTGTGTCTTTTAAGATTCTTAACAGTAAGTTTTACGCTGCTGGTTGCAATTATTATTTGTCTGATTTTATAACAATGACCTTGAGTTCATTTTTAAAAAGTGAGACATTTTGTGAAGGTCCTGATTTTTATTTTTACTTTGCAAGTTATTTAGTTTAATTATCTAAAATTTTTAATGTTTTTTGTTCAATTTGTTTCAATAATTAAGACATAACGTTTTTATTCGAATAAAATAAGATCAAGGGCTAATATTTACAATTTGCGTTAAAATCTAGGTTCTTAGCTATTCCTAACCCTAAACCTAAGTTAAATATGTACAGTTTCTATGCTACAGGAACTCGTATGTAAAATTCGAATTTTTTGACTTTGGTCGTCCTACGGACTTCTAAATATCAGTTCTAAGTTAGCTTAGCTTTAGTGTATTCGAGTAGAGGCGCTAGTGTCTAACTTTGTAAAATGTTTTACAGCATGCGTTGCTTATTTAATAATGTAAATTTATTGTTGATCTGCAATAATTTTATTATTATTGTTATGGGTGGTAGAGTGGTGGATGTATTTTGTGTATTAGTACATTCGGGAGTTGAAGGTTGGATTTACCGTTCTACCACTAGGTAGGTTTACTTAGTAGTTATTTTCAACAAAATTGTTGATTTGATTGTTAATTTGCTCGGTACGGTTTGTAACAATTATCTAAACGTTAGTGCGTTTAGATTTTACTGCGGTTCAGGAGGTTCGGCAGAATTGGACCTAATTTTCGACGATTAAGTCATTTCGTTGTAGATTCTTATGACTCTGTATGCGTCGGTTTCTAAAGCTTCATTTAAGTGTCTTAGACGGCCAGTTTACATCGGTTTACAGCTTGAAGATGGCTGGTTCAAACTATTACTAGTATATGAAGTGCACACAAAAAATATATAATATTTCTCTCTCAAAATGGATCAGTCAAACTGCTTCTGATGCAGAAAGTGCACACGGAAGAACGCGGGATAGTTCTAATTTCTGAACGGTTCTGTCTTGTATTTATACTAAAATTGACTGTGGACGGACGTTTTCGGATTGCTATCCTCTAGATTACTTGGTTTCATTTTCCTATTTTCAAAACTTAACTTTTGGATTTTTGGTCTAGCTTAACAGTTGCACTGTCGCTGATTGTGTGTTTTGTCAAAATTTGGTAATTTTTCTCCGGTTACTTGATTTTTAAAAAAATTTTTAAGAATGCCACCTTTATGTTTTTAAATCCAAATTACTATTTTCTTTATTAGAATAATGCTCAAAAATTGATTCGCTAGGAATTACTATCTATTCCGTTTAATAAAATTTACTTGCATTTCTACAAACTTTATCTGCCTCCTATAGTTCGATCGCAGGCGGTCGCGTATTCGTAGAAATTCCTATCTTATCTGTTTGAACGTTGTTCTTTGACGAAGCTTTTTTATAATATTTTATATAACATGTTTCGTCCAGCTTTTAGTAAATTGTTACAATTTAATGCATTAACTGAATGCTTTCTTCAACGGAAAATTGCTACATAAAACTTTATGTAATAATTTAGGTATCAAATTTTAGACAATTTTTACATTTAATTAGCAACAATATCTTTGTACTAGGAATGCCATTAAAATTGTCTTTTTGATAAGTCGCGGTTCACACTTTATTTTAACGTACCAGAGCTCTACCATTCTTATTTACCGGAAATTAGTTTTGAACGCTGTAATAAATAGAATTTTATTGTTTATATGAAGAATTTGTACTTTTAAAGTGAATTCACATATTTAAAAATGTTCACAGATTTCCAGAATTTGGCATCGAAAAGTCCATAATGTGTCACAGAATAGGCGAAATAAGTCTTATGGGCGCTATCAACACTCCAATCAAAATGATATACTTAAGAATAAAAATTTATTAGTAAGAATTTGTAAAGATTTCAATTACTGTATTTTCGGAACGTCAAAACCTTTCATGTTGATCTTACGGATTCGTTTCTTAAGTATAATTGATGGACCTCTTCGGGAAACTAGTAGAACTTCTAAATCAGGGTGCCATTTCAAAGAAAGTTTCACTAGAAACTTCAAAACACATTTTCGGTGTATCAAAACGATTTCGTTTTCGATTCCAGATAGAACTGTTTAGGTAGTATCAGAACTCTGAATAAGATGATCGTCTTCAGAAATAAAAATTCAATTGGTCAGAAGAAGGCTTTTAAAGATAGTTGATAGAACTCTTCAGGAAGAAGCTGATCTATTTAAGAAAACATTCTTCACAATTATGACTTGAAAAATTTCAAAGTATCTTAAAATTCACCAAGTTTTTGTTTGCGTTTGCGTTAATGGAATGAACAAAGCGGAAATCAAGTTTTCGTTGGTTAAGACTAGCAAAAGTTGAAATATATGCATTTTTGGAGAATCAAAACTTGTTTGTTTTCAATTTCAGGGATTAAATTGATAACGATAATTGATATAACTCTTCGTTGTTAGCATAACATAAAAATTTCCTTATAAAGGTTTTGTATTTCCTGAATAACTAGAGTGATTGCATTTCATGATTTTGGTGTTCATTTGATAGTTATGATAGACCTCAAAGACTTCTATAGGTTAAAGTTGATGATTTATTAAACTTATACAACACTTTGAATTAGTTCAACTATTGATGACGTTATGGCCGGAACAAATGGATTGTATTAAAATTGTAAGAAAAGGAGACCAACCATTTTACATGCCGGGTAAAGACAAGTTAGCAAACGCTTTATCATTTTGTTCCATAAACACATGTGGCATTTATATACGAAAATAAACATTCGCAACTTTTAGCTTAGAAGGTACATGCAATTAATACATAATGAGATATGGAATACGTTTGGAAAGGATTGTATAAGGAGCAAGAAATGATAATTTATAACTTAGTAGTCTGTGATTTCTGAGCGATTCAAATTTTTCATAAGGAGGCTTACATACCTAACTCAATAGGTCGTAAAAGTTTTAAATGGTTATTTGTAAACAAAGCAAGAGCCGACGTGATGAATATTGATAGTAAACATGCTGAACACAATGTGTCAGGGAAATTTTGTTGCTTTTCCAAACAATAAATTACCTTTCTAAGAATTGTAACTAGTAACGAAATGTGGAATCTTCATAAAAATTTCAAACAATGCAGTGAGTTAATAATACATTTTAAGATCCCAAGAGTCCTTAAATTATACTTTTATAACAAAGGTAATGGATATAATTTCTCGGGGTGGGAGTGATATTATTAGTTGTATATATGATGTGGCAATTAAGTAACGAAAATCATTTCTTAGCTTAGTTTGTAGTAGCATTGTCATGTAACATGGTTTGACCCATCAAACTAAAAGTAAACATAGTCCTTTACTCGAATGCATTTAGACGTTTCCATTACGACTTCATCTGAATTAGGAGGTGGCGTTTGTAACACAACAGGGGTCCCACTCATTTGTCGTTGTCATACAAGAAGTTACGTCCAACAAAGCTTCAATACAACTCTAGCTGTCATTCTGTCTTAATCGCGCCCAGCGGACTTCTTTCTTTGCACACATATGAAGTTTCCAACTTAAAAGCGACCTTTTGAGGATAATGGGAAACCAAAATGAACATGCTAAAAGTTTTAAAGTAGCTAACTACCGTTACTTCTCACGATTGCTTCTAAAAGTGGAAAGAAGACGACAGTTTAGGGGCTTCTATAAGGGTATTAGCTTAGTTTATGACTTATAGAATAATTCTAGTTCATTAATTGCCAAGGTTCTACATTTACGGTACAAGTGTACCTATAGAAAAGCGAATTAAGAAGAACTGCATTATACCGGAAATTAATAAGCAAACAAGATGGAAGATTATTTGGCAAGTTAGAAATTATACAGTTTAAATTCTTTATGGATAGTGAAATTGCTATCTTATTGTCTTGAAAATATACACTGTAAGGGGAGAACGATCATATGACTTTGTGTGTAGGACTCTATGGATTAAATAAAAGTGTCACTGTGATTCAATATTAATATTTAGCCCGTTAGGTAGGTAAAAACAAATTTTATTCAATTTTATAGACATTGGAAGTTCTCAATTTTAATTAAAGGTTGAAATGCTAAAAGTACTACTTAAAAGTTGACAGAGGAACCAGTTTGTTGCATTCTGGTAACTATTTAAATGGAATACATCTATGTTTATCGTAAACTTTTAAATGCTTGTCATACTTTAGATCGAAGAGAGCAAGCGACTTTATTAGCTAGGTACAAAACCTGCACCATATTTCAATAATCAAAACCGAGGTCTGCGAAGGTATAATCATTCAAGGCTTAAATGCTCCATATCTGCAGAAAACATGATCGTAAAATATTTAAGATAATCCTTGAAATTATGTTTTTATGAGCCTTATAATGTAATCTTTCGTACGTTTTTAATTTAACACCTTAAAATTCTTATTTATTTCAAAATATCGAAAGTACTTGAATAAATAAGAACTAATGCTGATGAAATTGTTCTAGCTACTTTTGATGAATATTTTATAAACCCGCCAAAAGTTTTTTTCATTGAATTATATGATGCGTGTAGCAGATCTTTTTATAGTTGGGTAGATCACTTAAAAATTTACTCTCATACCTATAGCATCATTATATTATTTTATTTTACAGTATTCTTGATAATTGATATGCTATTTATATTTACTTTACGTAAATTGTCAAATTCATTTTAGTACGTCCTACTAGTAATAATAATTGAGCTAAAAAAGTTAGAACCAATTTATATAAAATTTTGTGAATTTGTAACGCGTCATATCCTGGCATGATTTTACTTTGGAACAAAGGTCACAACCTGGTAAGGTTTGGCGACAAAGGTGAAGGGCACAACTAACTCACGAACAATGGGAAAGTTAAGATTTCGATGACAAGCTTGTAAAGACAATATTGCCAGCCCTTAATTACATAAATTATTATTAATGTTGAAATGACTGTCATCTATTTTTTGGAGGAGATAGAGAGTATAATTAGAATATATTTTACAATGATCTAACGAAGGAAATGGGGAATTCTGCAGAATTATGTTAAAACAAATTAATGAATCTGAATACTAGTAAATAAACAAAAACGCATTTTAACAAGAGTGGCTCATATATTTCTAAGTAACATTCATTAAACAAAACAATATACAGTAACAAAATATATATTCTATAACTGATTTGACGTCCCAAAAGTAAATATGGCATAAATTCTGTAAATAATACACAAAAACGGAAGTAAAACTATGAATTAAAAATAAGGGATAAAAGAATGTACAAATATTGAAATATTGTTAGATAGCGAGGAGAGTAAGAGAAAGAATTTATCTGTCAATAAATTTTATTACAATCTAATAATTTCTAATGGATTATAGTTAAGTACAAGTTGAGAAATAATTTCGTCAAACTTAGGTTTTTGATTTATGGTTTATGAAATATAATAAACAAAATACGCAATTGTCCGTTTACCGAAGAAACGTAATGACAAATATAATCTAATATAACAAAAATTAATTAGTAAGAATATTTTTTTAAATGGTAGGTAATAGTAACAGCTATATAATGTAATTTTGCACTTACTACGAACTTTATTCTGTATAGGGTATAATTGCCTTAGCAGTCAGAGTAGAGTGGTACATACAAATCGCTCTAAGTAAGTTGATATAAGTAGTAAACAAATAACGTTATTAGAGTTTTGGGAGTGAACTGTATGTTCTTGTTTAATTCTTAAGTTTCGTAGAAAAGCCTCTTTTTAATTATTTATTTATTACCTTATTACTTTACTCTTTATTTGGTGATACTAGAAGATACTGAGCCGCGTTTGAATACCTTTTACAAGCTTGCATAAATATTTAAAATTTGTAACTTTGAAAATTTGAACTATTGAAAAATAAAACGAAGTAAAACAGAAAACTATATTTGTTCTCAAAACATTTACTATTTACAGCACCTTTTAACATACTAATGCCTGCTGCTGTAGCTCAAGTTGTTAGTATTCGGTCGAACTACGGTGTGAATTTGTGTTTACCTTTAGACTGTTTAATTATGCGCAAATGATGTAGACGATTAAAGGAAGGGTGTCAAAGTAACAGTCTTGAAGTTAATGTGTGCATACGTTACCTCTTTAAGCGGAAATGTACCCGCAAGTTTTCAAAGATGTCGTCCATAGAGTTATTAAAGAGCAACTCCTGCGTCCTTACCATATTCAAAGCGTACAAGAATTTTTACCGATTGATCCCGATGCACGTCTTACATTTTGTCAAATTATCCGTGGAAGAAGTGCGGAACATATCAATTTTCATAAGAAAATTCTCTTCACCGACGAAGCATACCTTATAAGGAAGGGTGCAATAAACATACACAATGAACACGTTTATGCAAATGAAAATCCGCACGCTATCAGGCAACGTAACTTTCGACATGAATTCCGAGTTAATGTATGGGCAGGAATAATCAGAAATTACATCATAGGTCCAGTCGTTATGCTTGCTCCCTTAAATGGAGTGGCATATTTGAATTTTTTACAAAATACCCTAACAGACGTAATGGACGACTTGCCATTGGATCTCCGAGCTAATATGTGTTTTTACATGATGGAGAACCCCTTCATTTTGCACTGAATATTCGAACTTATCTTTATGAACTATTTCCCAATAAATGAATTGGTAGAGGAGCTGATGCACATGTACAATGTCCGCCTCGTTCACCGGACCTGAATATTTGTGACACATTTTTGTGGAGTGCACTGAAAAGCAAGATTTATTCCAGGCTAAAATACGAGGTGCTGTGCAAGCTATAAGGAACAGTGTGGAAGAGTTGCAAAGAGTTCAGTTTAATTTTTTGCGTAGATTCGACCTCTGTATCCAAGAAAATGGGAGTCATTTCAAACATTTGTTATAAATTAAGTGTATTTTTAATTATTCCTAATTGTCTGTTTGTGTTTCCCTAATTGTTTCTCATCAAGGCTAAGTAGATTAAAAGTGTGTTGCTAGTACGCATGCCAATTTTATTTTTGTGTGGATAAACCGTACCAGATATCAAAAATTGTCAAGATACAAAAAATGTTACTGAAGTGTGTACCTTTGCAGAAAAAAAGATGGAAGCTCCGCATTAAAAATTACTGTCGGATTTAAGACGGGACATATCCTTTTGCGTACCCTTTCAGTTTATCATATCAGGAATAGCGTACAAAGAATCACGCAAATCGGTAAACTCATTCTATTTTTACATGCGAAACAATATTGCGTTCAAAGAACTTTGACGCTCAGTACCGGCTTAACGAGGCGACTTTGGATATAGGTAAGTTCTGTTAAATCGTCTTATTTTGATTCCAGAAAATTTTGGTTAAGCTATGACCAAATATTTTAGAGACACCTTGTATTTATTAAAACACGTGTCACGTTCTTATGGAACGTTCTTATTGTCCTTTAATTACCTATTGAACTTAAATATTAAGTTATACAAATTTTACTATAGTTTTACTAATTTACCAAACCCTCATTACGCCACTAGAAAATTAATGTTTTAAGATTTTAATATACATAGACACGGAACGCAATTTGGATAAAATTGTTACCTTATAAGCTTGCTCAGTTGAAGACATAATCTTTCAACCACATGTGCAGCGATATATTCAACATTCTTAAAGTCAAACCGGCACAAAACCGAACAGAATCAAATACATCGTCTGCTTTGTGTAGCTTCCACATTTCACAGAGAAAGAATTATTAGTTGTCCTTGGACAATCTCTAATAGTATTTATGTTCTTTTATCTAGCAACAAGAGATAAATGTGCAATCACCTACCTGTTACTAGCCTTTTTATGTTATTGTTTTATGTGATTGGTCTGGAAATGCTCCGGTGCCACGAATGTAGGATCTAATGATGGTTTGAATGAAAAGCTGTTTCCGCCTCCATCGAGATTAAATTAGCTCCCTGCCCTTTGACTACAAGCATGTTCATGTGGTAGCCTTCGATTACATTGTCTTGATGTTAGGTTAGTGTTCACCTTTCTACAACTCAGCCAATTTGGTTTGTTTTTGTTATTTTTGACTAAATAATGTTGTTAATTGCTATAGTTTATCCGTTTATAAATGTCCTCTAAAGGATTAAATATTGAAATTGTAATCTTGACGTAGGCAAATATGTACAATACGGTAAAATTATCTTTAA
>JAHWXV010489833.1:0-13843 GCA_024586415.1 Phrixothrix hirtus | reverse complement strand
TATAGGAGAACCACGCCTCGCTCCACTATAGCTTTGCCGGCCGTTGCTAAAACACTGGTGTTTCTGCCACATGCGTTATTGCGATTTCGTCTTGTGACAGTAGTTGATATTGCATGTGTTATTTTTTTGGTAGTAAAAATTGCGGTGCAAAAACCTAAAAAGTCGTACTGCATTTTAATTTTCGAGGACTTTAGCACAAACTTCAAAGCGCGGACGGCCAGATTGAGTTTTAAAATATTTGCATGCTTTTAAATTAATAAGCCAAATCAAAAGGTCCTTTACATCAGCCGCATGTTCAGATTTCATAATATTGGCTCTCTAAGTAAACGGATATTCCTTTCGGAGAGCTAGGTGCAAGTCAACAACTAATAATGTGATGACACGACTACAACCTTTTCAAATACAAATTTAAAAAACATTACGAAATTGTTCCAAATAGCGACTAATCAAGTATTAAGATGCTTACAGGTGCATAAGACGTATCTCTTTTTAACGAGATAGCTCACAATAATTGTTTATAAAATATATGACTTTCAAAATAGTTCTTTAGGGCGCTAATTGTAAAATGTTGGCGGTTAATTGGTTCATCTATAAACATAAGCGCATATACAGGGCATTTTACAAAGTAAAAACTTTCCTGTTGGACGGCTAATATGAAACTCTTCGAATTTATGCTCTAATCTAAAATTTAAAATCGGAGAATGTTTTATAAAGCGATATGACGTATGCTGACGTATATCATTGCATAGCAAAATGACTCGCACTCAGTTTATCATTGCTTATTACTCTTATGATTATCTCTCAAAAGGTGTTTTTATATACGGGATGGCATTTATTTATTGGGCAATGCTTAAATAACTTTATTAACACAACATTACATATCAATTAAATAACTTTATTAACATATATATTATTACGAATTAATCTCTTAGATTATTATCCTGCATATCAAGTTCATAATTAAAACTTAATCATCTTCCATATAAACTTCTTTCTTGGGATGTATCCTCATGTAACTTTCCACGTGCGAAGTAAACAACAGCAGTGTTGTTAGTACACCTTAAAGCTGCTCGAGTGGGCCTTTATTAGCGTAATGTAGGCCGAGCATAGGGAGGTCTACAGTGCCGCTCTACGTAGTTACGCCTGTAAATTCCCTGTACTGATGAAACTTGTTTTTGTAAAGAAAATAAAGAAATCCGTTTGTGTATCTAAATATCGAAGTAACTCGAGGGAGGATGTCAGGAAAATCATACGAAATTAGGAAATGTGCGTTCGGAGCCGGAATACATTCGTGATATTCGAGAACTTGATTTTTGCCATGAAAAATCAGCGTACAGCCCGTGAAGGTGTTTACGCTTGCATGTACGTGGTTTGCGCTTGGTACAGAATAGTAGAAATAAGTACACAAGGCCTCGGACAAACATTACTATACCACCTTTCGGTTTCTGATAGATGGCGTCAAATCCGTTAAAGGATTTCCGAAGATAATATAGCCAATTTATCATATTTTTAGCAGGTTTAACAACGTCGGCGCTTTTCAATGCTGATATCCAAACCCAATTTTTGCAAAACATGTACAGACGTTTGTTTAAAATTAAGAAATATTCGATATTAACATTGCATAAATCAAACGGCGCTTCGTAGTACGCCTACATTACAGATCTCTCATCTTGCATGTGGCGCATTCCCAAAGTGCGGCCAAACTCGTGAAAAATTATACGATAGAAACCGATCATGTACGAAGGCGCCAGTTTTGTATCTTCAAATTACGAGTTCTCGTCCCAATCCACGTGTATTTCGACGACTGTTTGGGCGGTATTCAGAAAATAGCTATGCACTAGGATCATCCCGCAGCCATCGAAATCTGAACAGCAGTCGCGGCCTCCTTCAGCAATACCATGTTTGAATCGTTGAAACAAAATTAATGTCATACTTGGTCAAGCTGTACTTAAACTTTAGAGCAGTATGCTTCCCCCAAGCTGCAAAGGCTTTAGCAACCAGGTTGATAACTCGTATATCGCCACTAAAAACCTAATAATGGATAATACTCTTTTCTTACTTGAAATTGTGTAGGTGATAGGATCTTATAGCGTCAGCGTTTCCACAACTAGGCCGGAGCATAAATCTCATGGTTGCGTTACCTAGAGTTCCGTTGCTTTTGGCTAAACGGTAGTGATTTTGAAAAGAGAGCAGCTTGATAAACGTCTTCAGATAAATACCCGTACTTTCGCAAGTATTCTTCAGCTATATGTAAATTGGCATATTCGTCTTGGGCACGGCAGACGGCCCATAACAGCGCAATAACAAGCATAGCCGTGGCCTTCATAGCGAGCGTTAGACTTATACTAACTTAAGAAGCCTAGATCAGGCATTTGGGTACTTCTCGCTAGCAGCTGTAGTAGGTCTCTAGGTTTTTAAGACTTTACACGTATTTAGGCTGAACATTTTCGCATTCCTTCTCCTCTCTTCTGCGCGAGTCGCCCGTCTTATCTCGAGTAGGTTCGCTCCAACTGTATTGTTAGAGACAAGTATTGCAAACTTGGACGACGAATAATACAGGTGAACCGAGACTTTATATAGGCTCCGTAAATAGACCTTTAAAACCTGTTTACAGGCCTATAAAATCTGTTTACAGACCTTTAGAAAAGCTGATGATATACCTGTTGAAGCTTACCAATCAGGTGCTTCGCCTAAATACTCAAAATCGTCCCAATTACTGTGTTTAAGCTAAGAGATGGTCTGATTGCCGTAAACTTATACGCTAATGCTGAAGCTTGCTTATGCTTCATCAATAAAAGGCTTATACCATTATACAGTGTTATTCTGTTTAACTATATGTTTGGAAATGTTGAAAATGCACATACCCACATATATCGGCTTACCGAAATATATTTCGTCCTTGTTTAATTCGGCGGCCACTCAATTCTCTGAGAATGTCACTGCAGATTTAAATTCAGGCTTGCGATTAAAGTTTTGGTTCAAATCGTCCCTCCTACTTTGTAACTAATTTCATATTTCTGTGATTTCTGATGTTCTCCATCGTTTTACGGAATACGACGTTATTCATCAGCTTAAACAGGTTGTTTTCAAAATCGCTGTTGGCTGCGGTTCTTAATGCGGTATTTAGATCTATGTATGGCTTTAACCATGTATATTGCTTGAAGCCTAAAGTTCTGTGTCTGTTTGTAAGTTTTTATCCATGTGCGAATGCCTGTTTTAAATTCCTGTAGTGTATAACGTATCGTTCTTTATCATACAGCGTCGTCAAGAGTTTGGGCTGCTTTGGGTTATGTGGACATTGACGGGTGGGGAAAAACTGTAAGCTGCTGTGGGAGCCGTGTAACTTTTTAGGATACTCTAAGTCCACTTCTAAAATGTACCCCCCAGATGCTTCGTCACTCATGTTATTAACGTCAAAGTTTTCAATTTGGTTCGAATCCAGCCACCTAAATCTACCTGTAGGCAGGTTCTGGGACATTACCCATCCATTTTTGTTATTAATTTCGGTATATAGCAGATATTTCGATGGTTTGCTATTATTGTAATCTTGCGGACAGTATTTTTATTGGCTTTAGAGTACCTTTTCGAGAATCGATTCAGGCTGCCTTTATGCCACGTTCTATAAATATTATCTTGTCGGTATCGGTTAGAAGCTCTAAATTAGTTCAGTGTACATTAGCGCACAATCCTAAGTTTAGCCAGGCAGCGTACAGTAGGGGGGATCTAATTTATATGTTTTATGCATGACAGCGCGGAAATTTTGAAACACATCAACTAAAAGGGTAACGTCAATTTTGAGATAAGATCTAAGTATTCGCATAGTTTTTTAATCTCAAAGTGGTTCTGTACCCTTTGCGCATGATTGTAATGTTCGCCTGATATATTTGATTTATTTAATTTGCTGTAAAACGCCGAAATTGGTGGTAAGCACGTTTCGTTTAGCGTTTCCTATGACTTTACATGATCGTATGGAAATACGCCTTTGCATGTGAACAACTTCATCTGCTCATAGTCACAATTTGAAAATTCCTTCTTTAAATTGGGGTATTCGGTTAGGGAAGAACTTAGCGCGTCTAAGCTCGAATTTATAAATCGAAATGAATCTATAAATCTAAATTTGACTAAGTTGTCCTTGAGGTGTTTGGTGAAGGAAATTGAGCGTTCTTTATTTATGGGAAGTAGGTATTTGCGCTCGTCTAGGTTCGCCGCTAAATCCTTAATTATGAAATGACTGCGTAACCGCTTAAACTGTGGACAACTATTGGTACTGTATGGCTATCTTGATAATTAATATTGCGGTCTACGCATGAGCTACCTCTGTATTTTCCTGTCAGATGATTGCGGTCGCGTACCTTTTTCCCCGTCTCTTTAATTTGCTTCTCGCAAATGTGACAAACTTGTGATTTGTCAAACTAGCGCTATTCGAAGGGTATTAGTGGTTCCATAGGCAGCGGATATAGAGAAATTGTTTCCAATTTCCAATTGTTTTCAGCAAAGTTTTGGAGTTCTTTGGCGAATCATGGAATATAGTCGGGGCCGCGATATGCCCGATAGAATGGTAATGAATCATCGTAGAAACGCTTTACAAAGTAGCCCACGCTAGACGGAATATGTACTTGGTATACATTTTTATCCCTAGATACCTTTAGAATGCACTCTAAATCTACGTCAATTGCGAACAGCGCCTGAATTTTATTTTGATGATTTTTGAATGATATGAACTTATTGGTTTCGTCCGCTAAGCATACTTTACAATGGTTCATGTTCTTACAATCTTTATAATGCTTATCCAGAGAGAATTGCGTGTGAAAATAGTGAAGACGCCGATTATAGAAATGTTTTCTACCACCATAGTCGCTCAACTTTTTCGATAGCAGCCGCGATAGGCTTTTTATCCACATATAATGGTATTTTATATTGCTTGCAGCATCTCTATCTTCCGATTCTTCGTCCTTATCACCAGCCTAACGGGCGTTTTGTATCATCAGTAAGTTGACGTTCCTGAGCAATTTTTCGTTAGTGTGGTACGTGAGCAGAGTAATAAATTTACCAATCTTCATTATCTTCAAGATGAGTACATTAACTGAAATTGAATTTTTGCGCTCAAATCGTGGAATTTGCTTAATGGTCATTGGAAAAGTTATACTACTTAAGTTTAAGACCGAATTGGGGTTTGGGTACGATGCAGGACGGCTGTTGTTCATGTTCGCGGGATAAAGGGCGGATGTAATTGCCCATGCAAACCACAATTCTTCGTCATTTTTCACGTTAACGCATGCGCGTTATGAAGATATTGAGGATCCGTTTTGCGGCGTATATTTAATTATCTTAACTCGTAAATTAACGATTGAAAATAACGCCCAGCCTCTAATTTGTTCCAGGAATTCTCCCAATTCCACAAAAAGCACCTGTTCGACATTTTCGGTAAACCAGGCGTTCAAGTCGGTATCGCACCAAATTGCGAAATTCTTGGACTTCAAGTATTTAAATACCTCAACTTCTTCACCCACCACCAACGCTTTGAATTCTCCCCAAAACGTCGTGTTCGCTTTAATCGCCTGCTCTTTCTTTAGGACGGTTAAAATTCGCCGTTTGAATATGGCTTTAGCGTCGTTCAAAAATACCTTCGCGTAAGTATGTTTAAGGTTAAGATCGAATCCGGTTTTTATTCTGCAGCAGCAAACTATAAATAAAAGCGTGAAGAGTGACAATAAGTATTTACCTTTCTTTAAACGCAGAGGGCCCATCTGCCCATTTAACATTGTCGCTTGCTGTCTCCTTTTTCGGATTATATCCTGCCCCTATAACTTGTATTGTGCTAAACATCTCTTTAAATTTCTTTATCTGCCCGATGCTTGCAGCTAGATACTGTCTTTCACCCACATTTTTGGAAATTTTAAGTAGCGTATTAAACTTCCGAATATGTGTGACTGATTCTTCAATGCTTCTGCTGTTGACCCCGCTTTTAATATCTGCATTGAAATCCATTTTATTAATTTTGGGTTGTTCTGAAACATAAATGATTATAAGTAATAATGTCATAGTGTAAATAATAGATACTTGGAAAATTAGCGAGGGTTGTGTATTGTTCTTGCATTTATAGTCGGTTGGTATTAGCAGTACTATCGCTTATCTCTTGAAGAAGTTTTAAATCTTATTAATTAGAATTCACCAAAAATGTATTTATAAAAATTTCCGAGAAAATGTTAAAAGGTTTTGGGTACCTGCAAATTCTGAATCTGGCGTTAAAATCTTTGTAGAGACAGCCCCTAAGAAGATAGCACTCGGGGTTGGCTGCTCAACCACGCGCTCTCCCGCGTCTCGCTATTATAATGCATAAGCGGAGTAAAAACATGAATAAATACTTGATTCAATAAAACACCGAACAATACTAATTAAGTCGCACTGTTACCTTCCTTTATATATAGATGCGCGCATACCTAGGACAAACTATCTTAGACCTATGAGTGCCTTAGCTATCCCCACTCCTTAAGTTTGTGCTCTTTTTCTATAAGAATACATGCAAATTTTACGATTCGCAGCTAGAGGTTATGCTTTCCCATATGATTACATGTTAAACGAGATACAAGGTAACTCGCAGCCTTTGCGCCCGTACCAATTCCGAGCTTTTGCACTGCTCCGTAAGACGGCGCCTCCTTCAGTTGTGCCGATTCTTTGGCGGCGCTAACATCTCTTTTGAAAAATTCCTAAATATTTAATTTTATCATACATTTACTATAATGTAAATCTTATTAGAACTTGTATGTGTATTTAATACCTTTACATCGTGTGTTAAAGCTTGTTAGGATTTTAACAGTAATATATGTATTAGGAGCATAACTTAGGAGATTATGGCTCGAGGGAATGTTTAAAGCCTGACGAAGGAGGGCTTTTAATTTCCCGAGAGCCATAATGGATAATTATGCCCGTGGTACATACAATGTTTTACTCTATTTCAGCTTTTAAAAGATATGCATGAGTATCTGCGGCAAATCAGTATAAATTTTGTCGTTGTGAACGTTAGTGTCGTGTAGATAGATAGTTGAACATATATTTTGACGTTGTTAGGTTTACTACCATGTTTACTGTTTGTTTACTGAACAATTTATTTTTGTAGACTGCTTAACGTAGGAGTTGAAAAAACTTGCATTCCACAGTAATTTTAAATGAATTTTAAGTACAATAAATAATTTATTCAATCGTTACCTAGCAACTTCTTGCCAATTCTGTGCCATAAAGGATGAATTATTCCCACATTTGCGGGCCTACGAGGACGATTATAATTGAGAAATAGAATAATAGAATGTTTGTGCGTATTGAACCGCCTTGTATGACCTAAACATTGTACATTTGTAAAACTTGTTTCCAATTTTTACAAAATTTTACGCGATTGACTCCCGTTTGGGAATTATTTCTAAGGAAATCTTATGTTATTTCGACTTCCGCGAATTCTAGAGAGGTTGAGACGTATTTTTAAGCTTGAACATTTGCGTCATACTTGTGACACTACGCCGTGTATTAAAAGATAGTTTGCGTGCTCGAGCCTGATTCGCTTACACCTAGATATACGTAATTATTTTCCCGCTTCTACTAGCAGTTCTTAATATTTACATATTTTTTAAATTCACTTACATTTTACAGTTTGTAAATTTTTTGCCCTATGCGGGATTCTGCGAGTGGGCAGAAAATGTTAGGTAAAATTGAACTGTGTTTTAAATATTTAGCTTTTGTATTTTGTAAAATCCTTTGCACCTTTAGCTAGGCTTATTCTCAGAGCTCTAAATGACATAATTATTCCTAGCCGTATGGCTCTTTTATATCTAACTCTTGTTTACGAATTTGTTTTTCAGAAGGTAATTTTAGCGGCTGCCTTCGTATTAATTTCAATCTAAAGTAATAATTCTAGAAGCTTTAATAAGCATCCTTGTTTAAAAACATTGTGCTCTATTAATTCTTGAAATACTTTTAATAAATTATCAATATTTGTAATTTATAAAAAGGCTCTGTTCAAATTTGATGCAATGCTATGAAAAATTATAACGACGATGGCACTATTGCTCCCGGAAATGGTTATTTTTAATAGTAAATGTACATCTGTATTTGCTAAAATTGCTTAACTTTATGTTTTTGAAATATATAGATTGCGTACAATTATATTCTAGTCAGCTGACAAGACTATCTACTTGCAAGCTATATATTCTCTTGCTAAGTATTCAAAGACGACGTCACTCTTTCTCTGCAGGTTCAAACAAATTTATCTCTAAGATAGTATCCGGTGGATTCTCTAATGGAGTTATGTACCTGATTATACCTAATTGCCAATTTTTAAATTAGTTTAAAATGGGTAGACATTTTTATCGATTACTGCTAGCGGGTCACCCTGTAATGCCATATCTATCCTCTTAGTTTTCATTCTAATTATACATTGTTCGCGTTTTGAAATGTTTAATTGTTCATAAAACCACTTCTGAGAGTGTTATCACTAAGGCGGCCTACGACCTTCAAAGCGGTCTCCTTCTCAGTATGTTCAGACACGCTTACCTCTAAGATCTCTAGCTTTTAACCTCTCTAATGGAATTATGTACCTGATTATTCCTACGAATTTTTTCTTTATTATTTGCCTACACACACAAACACAAATATTTAGCTAAATTAATTTATCAATTTATATTTTCGCCGCCACTATTTTTAAACTGCATCTTTATTAACGTTCACAGCAATACATTTGTGTGCTAAAACTACAGCTCCATATTCCATTTTAAATATGCACCTCATTATTAACTTTGCTGCGCTGCGTGTTCAAATGCTTATATCGCTTTTGGCTATTGATAAGGTGCTATCTCGAGCTAATTTTATCGAAATCGGCGCTATTCATTAAATTACAAAAATAAATTATTCAGCTTCTTATCGCCCACACGTATTATTAGAATCGCTATTTTAATTCTTCCCTCCTGTCTTTGTAAAGCGCCCTGTATATTATGTATAATATTTAATGTGCTAACAATTTTTACATTATTAAAACAATGTAAAGGGTTTTTTTTAATGGAACCTTTGAACGTGTGCTTGTGCTGCGGTGTTGCTGGACTTAAACAATATCAGGCTACATAATACAAAATGAGCACGCAAGGACAAGATTACGTTGTCCTAAAAGTATAGAATATTGTCCCCTATTCGTAACAATTAATATTAAATATGTACGCTTCACTATAACGGCCCTTCACGTAGTAACTACAATTGAAACCTTTGTTTATCAACCGTATATTTCTAATGCAAAACACGATGCTCGCTCGGCTGATTCAAAAGGCAGGGAGCATAATGTTAATTTTGTTGATTTGCGGTAAAGTTTGAAATCAACAGCTGTCCAACACAATGTCAAAATTCCGATTTTCGATTTTCTAAAATTGAATTGCATTTATAGGTCGCCGTCTTCAAAATAAGCGATAACGGCACCAGGTCCTGTATGAATATTTATTAATATGGGTTGTTTTACTAATAATTTTAATTAATGATTAAGTTCACTTTGGTTCGCCCTGGACATTACCTGAGCATTGCAATAAAATTAAACACTCGTTTGTTTACTATTAGATGGAAACATTGCGGTACAACTAGCTTCACTTTCAAGTTTTAAGTTGGCTATGGACAGTATCAGGCGGTTTGGCATAATTCTAAAACAATGCATAAGTAACATTACAATGAGAGATAATAGGATTATCAGCAATATTTGTGCGACATTTGAAACAATCTTCGTGACTATGGTTTCTGGTCTAATTTAAACATCCGCTTATGGGCCAAATACTAGCAAAAATACTAGAGTTAAAATCCCTGCAGAATTAAAAACAATGTTACGTCAAGATGGATATTATAAATAAGTATTCTAACATATGAATTATCAGCATGCTTCGCGGTGTAGTGCGTATTGCCGTTTATAGGCTATATAACAGCAAAAATGCTCGAGTTCAAATCGCTGAGAATTAAAAAAATTTGACTTCGCTAGCGCATTTCTCTCTTTGTCGATTCAAGGTGATTGAGTATTCAAGATGGCGGGGGAATTTCAGGACAACTGCGCGGGAAATTCAAATATAGCTTGAAACTTCGAAGTTGGCAACAATGTCAACACCCCGATGTTTGCGTTATCTCCAACTTGGATTTTCCTGACTCCATTAAGATGGCCGACTCCATTAAGATGCTTAGCTACGTACCAAGGTGCCCGGTTACGCCTTAAGGTGCCCGGCTACGTCTTGAGATGCTGCTGACCCACTGAAGCGGTGGTGATTGACCTTGAATTGGTCTGGCGTTGGCTCGGTAGCTTATGACCCCAGAATCTGGAATGACCTTGAATGCTTACTTTTAGGCCCCTTTAAAATAGGATGGAATTTTGGTTTAGAACTCTCATACCTCATCTACTAATAGCGCTGCATAACTTGCTTAAATAATCTGTCCTTCATTGGTGGAAACCCTTCATTATTTTCCTTCTTAGCTTAGCATCATCTTCCGAATTGAACTTTTTTAGTGCTGAAGCTGTTTTGGATTGACTAAGTACAACATTGTAACTTTAGCTAACCTATGGACGGTTTCATTTATTTTTATTTGGCATAATTTACACCAGATACCGTCCTCGAAGTTATTGATATATTTTAATAGTTTAATGTCGAATAGTCGTGTTCGGGCGTATACAACTTTGACTACTTTGTCACGCGTTAATTGTTATAACACAACTGTATTCGTTCTCTAAACCATTTCTATATAAAAAGGTTTGTGTCAGCGCTGTTTATTGTTTCTACAACATTTCGCCCTATTACTTTTTGTTTAAAATGTCAGTAGTGTTTGCGTATGCCTTGAAATTGTCAATTTAATTCTAGTGCAAGTTGTATAGCAAAGCGGGTTATGGGACTGTACCTACCCCATGTAAAAATATCGTCAGCCGTTTTGGTGGTGGGAGGAAATTAGCAGGTCGTAAACTAGTAAATCAGGAGAAGGTGTCAGTCGAAAATTTGTAAGGCAGCAGGACGCATCGTTCATTCTGAAATTGAGTGGGGTTAGCAGTGCATAGCTGTATCGGACGGTCATTTTGTTTGTAGGGGAGTGGTTTGAAGTGTGTTGGTGCCGGGCGTTTTGTTTGTAATTAAATTGGATTGAAGTGTGATGGTGTTATGTAAGCTTGCTATATCGGAGAGGAATAGAGAGGGAGGTCCGTCGCATTGCAATGACCTTCTGGTTGGAACTGCGCACACATAGAATTAGAATGAACAAATAGCACTTACTTAAGAATAAAGACTAAATGATATGTAAAGTTTTTCTAGTTCAGAAAAGGAGTACCTTTTTGCCGCGAATGGACTGGCGGTATTAGTGTTCCCTGTTGCAGGAACAACCAGTATATGTAGGTTTTGCTCCTAAAAATCTTTATACTCTAGTCCTCCTCTGCAACGGAGTGCGACTAATTTTAGTCCTAATGCTGTCATTTAATGTAGAATCGTAAGTTACATTAAATGATAGTTCCTGAATGTTCAATATATTCTATATCACTTCAAAAGTTGCACCAGGCAGGATTACGATTATTTCTAATTATTTTTCTGTTAAGTCCACTCCTTGGAAAAGATAGAACGTGTCACGAAGACATAACGGTAAAGACGCGTTATATCCTGAGTTAAGTTCAATTACTTGATCAACACCAAAAATAATAGCCGACCTTCCCAAGTGCAAATTGGCTACATGTTCCATAGGTGGTTGAATGTAAAATAATTTTTAAATTAAGCTCTCTTCTACCACTTCTGTAGCATTTCAGATATGGTGGAATTAAGAATTAAAATCATATTGAAATAAAATTGACCCTGACTGATTGTTGATATAGAATTAACATAAAGTTTTACATGTTATTTGTTTAAAATTTTAATATCGCGTTTTAGACATGAGAATTGAATCAGTTAAAATCATCTTGAAATAAGTTTGACCCTAATCGGTCGTTGATATTGAATTGAAGTAGTTATGCTATGAAAGCTTTGCAGCACTCCGAAAAATTCAAATTGAAATTCTCCCAGATCTGGGGGACAATCGAAGTTTGTCATCGAAAAGCTCCATAAGAGCCCATGTGTTAGGAAGAGACAGAATTCGTTTTGCCCCCAGATTTAGTACCAACCTAAATAGAAAATCGCTAACTCGATTTTGCAACCTGTCTCAAGATGGCAGCCAAAGCTTGGGGCCCAATGGGCGCAGCTCTACTTGAAGGAATGGGGCCTAACGGGGGCCCCTCTAGCATAAGGTGCTTCGCCCCCTTCCTGCAACGTGGGGGAGCTTATGTCACGCGACATATCGCCCATTTTGGGTGTGGCATAAGTCACGCGTTGTCGGGATTTTGAAAGCGATGGGGCGCAGCTCTAGCTAATGGATTGGGGCAAAGCTCTAGGTGAAGAAATGGGGACCCGGACTCTGCCCCAGCAGTAGAAAGGGGGCCCCAAGATGGCCGCTGCGTTGGTTGAGGGGCACAGCCCTATCAGCCACGTGGGGCTACTTGAGCCACGTGAGATATTAGCAATTTTGGGTGTGGTATGTCACATGTTGTCGGACATTTTGAAAGCGAATGGGGCCCAAGATGTACTGAGGGGGTAAGCCCCGGGTGTAGAATTGGGGCCTATTGCTTCTGAAGTAGAAATTGGACCCCATTATTATAAAAAGTGAACGCATACGCCATCTATGGGTATAGCAATGTAGATATCGATGTTTGAGGTTTTGCTAAATAAAAAGTGAACGCCTACGGCATCTATGTGCAACAATGTAGTTTTGACGTACGTTAGGTTTACGACTTATTTAAATTGGTAAAAATGTTTGCAAGGGGCGAAATTAGGTGCGAAATTTAAATAATTTTGTAAAAGAAATAAAAGACCATTTACATAGATAAACCGCTTTGTTTGCAAAATGCTACTATCTTAATTTAAGTTTAATTTAAAAGGTCCGCCTCAAGAACTGTTCGAAATATTGCTGAAGTATGATAGTTGTTTGATAATTATTTTAATTTGGGATACAAGCCTATGATATCGAGCACAGCGTTATTAAAGCGTGAAGAACATACCAGATCAACCGTAGCCAGGCGAATTGCTAACCCCCCGAAATATCACATCCAAAAAAAATTACTGAAAACAACACACACAGCAAAACACACGTCTACACCGTTGAAAGACCGCGAACTGCAAACAATTTGCAAATTGTGCACATCCGCTGATAAGGTACAATCTAAATCGGTACATCCGCTTGACTGTAACCGCTGATAAGCTACTATCTAATTCTGCTTCCGGATGTTTGCAAAATGTTACTATTCTAATTTAAGTTTCAAATAATTGTTTTAAAAACATTTATATAAAGTACTCCAATTTTAACTTAAAAGGAAAATCTTTAGCAAAAAACAAGCTATCAAAAATGATCCGCTAAGATTCGAAAATAAGACTTGTAAAATTAATTATACATACACGTATTGGATTTATTTTAAAATAATGGCGCCAACATATGCGGGAGAAAATTAAAAAATCAAAACTGACATCACGTATGCCGCGTTAAAACGCTTTGTGAATATGTATTTTGTAAAAAATTAATATCTATGTGTTTAAAAATTAACTTTGATTTAAAATGTACATATTTAATTAAACAAGAAGATATTAATAGGACTAATACGGGATGCAGATAAGCAATATTTATCATTTTACATGGACATAATTCGAAATTCAAATTGTTTCAAAGGGAAAAATTAAATATTTGCTATAAAATAAAATACATATTATCAACAAAAAATAATTTAATAAAAAACCAGCGGACTTGTAATGTTATTTAAATGTTAGATTTATGGCGCTAAAATATT
>JAHWXV010489735.1:0-10627 GCA_024586415.1 Phrixothrix hirtus | reverse complement strand
ATGAATGTTCGAATGTGATTAGATAAACGCATCGTAGTTTTGCATTTCGATGGAAATTTTATGTTAATTAAACTAATTTAACCGCTTTATTTTAAATGATGTGCAACTTATTTATTCTAAGAACGATCCGTATTGTAATCCGCTACATGTCACATAATTTTTAGTAATGTTAATTAACCTAATTAAGCCTGTATAATTATTTCTGTTATTTGTGAGCGTATGTAAACAGTTCTATTAATATTGTTTTTACTGCCTTACACACGCAAAAATCACACATATGATGTACTAATTTGTTGTAAAATATTTTAATTAACGAAGTTAAACTAAGAGAAAGCTATTTCGCCTTGGATTTGGTGATAACCGTTCACTATATAAACACGAATTCAAAGCCAGGTCCTTCAGAGAGCTGTTCGCCTTTTGATTTGGGCAACACCTTGTACGAGACATATTTGACCGCTAGAGGTAGTAAAATCATTTCAAATCTACGATATAGGTTAGAAGTACCCCTAGGTATAAGCGAGGTAATTTTAATCCTGTAAAACTTTGCAATATTCCGTTCACATCATATAAAAATAGAAATTTAAAGTAAAGGGTCAGTACTTTTGTTACGGATCGTAGTGTTCTAAAATGACGGGATAGCGCGATCTATTAACTGTTAAAGGAACTAACTTATACCTTCGTTAACTTGCATTGCGCAGCCCCGAGTTCAAGTAACAAATCTCGTAAATTCAATTCTTATCTGATCAGAAATTGTTTATAAAGGCAAACACTTACTGGTTTGTGTGAAAGCAGTCTATTCCTTCCTTAAAGTTCGACGCTAGACCCCGTTCAAAGACAGGGAGAGGCTCGCCACTGTGGATTGAGGCATCCTTTGATTGCCCGTTGACTCTCTCCAGATCCACTATTCAAAACCCTGGTTTAATTAAGAGCAATTGCATACTACATGAGAATTACCTAAATTAATTTGCACTCGCGTTAAGCACATAAACAGAAAGTTAATTTGCACAATTCACGTTGCCAATGCCATTTTGAGATCCTTAACCTTCATATCAATTGATCGACGAAATACTGATCAATACAGGGGATTTCCATGCCATCTACGTTTAATCAAATAAACTAAACGGCCGTCAATTAATTCAAAGGTTGAAATCTGTAAATATTCAAAATAACTTGTATATATGATTTGTGATTTATTGTTTAAATAAATACTGTTCTTTGTTAAATTGAGTTATTAATAAATACATGTAATTACAGCGCATAAAGTATTTTATTATTAATATAATATAACCATTCAAAGAGTAAATACTTGTGAAATAAAGTTTTACAAAAGTTAAAGCATGCAATCAGTTTAAAATAATTAACATTCAAATACTTTTGATTAAAGACAAATTACAAAAGTCAGATTAAATAAAAGTAAATTACATTTCAAGTGTAACTAAAGATTACAAATATAAATAAAGTAACATTTTTTGGAAAGGTGTACACCAAAATTCTTCTACAACGATAAACAGTTACAAAAACTGTGATTAACGATTAGTAAGGGTTAAAACAAAGATACAAGAGTTGTCAAAGCTAAGTTGTATCAAGAATGACGACTCGTATACGTATATGCTGTGTACTAAATGAGAACGTTTAACAAGCTTGAGTAAAAGTAAATCACAATTCACACTGAAAAAGGCCTTGTAAATATTGTATATAGTAATAGTAAGTTTTAAATAAATAGTTTCCGAAGTGAACTAGTACAGTTCTGGACCTACATTCCGTCTCGTAAGTTACCCTATGGTATTAGTAACCCTGTTCCAACCCCAGCTAATCCCATAAGGCCAGGGACACGTTACAAAATTTACAAACGTATGATGCATGCACCGTGTCGTCGTTGCTGATGCCGCATGGGCAAATATCAGTTGCCTCTCTGACGTTAAAGTGGTTTAGTAGATGATGAAATGTCCGTGGCATACTACGATCCAAATTGCCTTCCTGTTAAGGCGAATAGACTTAGCTGGAATTCCCTATTGAAGATAACTAAACTCTGTAGGTGTACTGCCTATTAGTACAAGTTGACTGCCAGATGGCACTAACGTTATAACGATATTGTTTGACAAGGCAAGATCTGCTAGGTCTAACAAAAGCACAAACCTCAACATCGTGTTCGGTAGAAAACCTGGCTAGGCGATCCGCTTGATGCCCTTTAAAGCTACTAGACCAGCATATATTTATTCTGATCCCAGTCTGCCATACTACTGTGAAGTTCTTATAAATCCCTATAGCAAGATCCAATTTAGTTTTGTTGCTGGCAATTTCCTGCAATGAGGCTTAACGGTCTGAATAGACATTAATGCAAACACCTATCATGAGTTCAACATGATATCGTATGTGGGCAATTCCACAAAATTTCGCAGCCACAGAAGAAGGTAAGTTTGCCATTAAGTTGTCGACTATACCGGCAATGCCGCCAGCAGTAATTACAATGACACAGCCTGCTCCCTCCCAACGCACCGAGCCATCGACATATATACCCAGACATATGCTTATTGTGGTTGTAATAGGAGTATGTATATGTAGGCGGTCTCCTGTTAGGGCGGCACTTAAATGCTCAGGAGTGGGTTCCCTAAAGAGAAACTAGAACGTTTGAACGACCTGAGAATTTCCAAGATGGTCAGCAAGCCTTGCGTGGGTGCGGTAAGATTTGATGATAAATATTGTAAATCTACGCTGTAGTAATGATAAGTTGCTCGCTAAATGGGCATCTTTGAATCTTTTACTCCAGATTTCGGCGCTGTATAGTATAACAGGTTCTATTACCGTAAGTTATAGCGCTCTAAGCACCTCAAGGCGAGATAGTAGTACGTATTTAATGTCCCCGTAACCTTATTGACCTTGAACTTTGTTGTTGGCATGCGCCAACCAGTTATAATTGCGATCTAAGACCACTCCTACAAATTCAACGGGCTTATCTAACGTAATTAGTTTGTCGTCCATGCGTATTCTTGGGCTTTTGCACACTCTGGTGAACTGCCTCTGCCCTAAAAAAAGACACCGTTCGTTTTATTAACAGCACATTGTAATTTAATACTATCTGCCCATTTGGCACAGGAACGTAAGAGCATCGAATACGCATGCCCGTAAGTGCAAGCGTGGCGAATATCCCGATTATCGGCAGGGAAGTTGTTAATCGTTTGCAACCAATCCTCTAAGAGAATATTCCAAAGTAGAGGCCCCGAGCTTGGGCGTTGAGCCCTCTTGGATACCCAAACAATTCTCGCCTTTTTCTAAGTAATAGGGAAATAACCCAAGAACAAACGCCTATTTAAAATAGAAAGGATCGTTAGTAACTTTAATTGTACGAGTGTGTTAATAACTTGGTAAGGTATGTTGTCCAGTCCAGTGACTTTAAACCTTTTGTAGTCAGTCATTGCTATTCGCATATGATTTAGAGAAAAGGCTTGCTCGGTAATGGTTATAATAACGTATATTAACTTTGCGGTGTTCCTAACTGTCTATTGGTAGTCTGAGTCAAGCAGAGGCTCCTCGTGGGGAAAGGCATTACTCATAAGATAATTTTCAATCGTTGTAGAATCTATCATATCGTTATCAAGATCATCAGTCATACGAGTAGACAGCGGAGTAAAAGGCTGACCTCTTCTGAGTATGGAAAGCACTAGCATATACGGGTCGTCGGTTGCTACAGACTTTCACAAGCTAGTCAGTGAATTGTGTTTGGCTTTCTTTATAGAGAGGCTATATTGGTTTCTCATCTGTCGAAATACTGTACTAGACCACGCAAAGTCATCAAGTAGATAACGAATAACTAATTCATCAGAGCCTAGGCATTGCTTAAAAGGTTTCTTTAAGATCGAAAAATCCTCCTAGATCTTCCAACCTCTGCACACCAAAAGTTGGGAGGCTTTTGCCTTTGTTTAACTTTCATAAGGACAGAATTATCTGTCAAAACATCGATAAACAAAACACCTCCTATGCTACAAAACTCCGTTGACATAGCCTTTTCAGCGGAAGGAACAGCCTTCACGGCCGTCGATGTATTGTGTCTCAATTCTAAATTTCATCGCTTGATTTCTGGGACAAAATGATGATCACAAGTTGCATTGTAGGTAAGCAAGTTGTTCTAAATTGATTCTCCTTCTTATTCAAAGCACCTTAGAAGCCTTGCTGCAACTTGAACGGTTTCCTATTTTTGCTTTAAGGAAAACAGCCTTGAAATACTTCTGGCACAGATTTTTGTAAACGACTTATGCTTATTTTCACAGAAATTCGCCTATCATGACGAATAAACTCATCAACCCGTTGAACGTGCACAAAGTAACGGATGTGCAAGGTCGCCTAGCATGTGCTAAATTTGCGACGTCTTCTCTGCCTTTACGGAATTGTTTATACCAACCATACGCTTGTGTTTTTGATGGAGAATTATCACCAGGAAGTCAATGAATTTTTACAACAATTTCAGCAGATTTAATATTTTTATTACAAAGGGATTTAATTCTAATCCGTTGCGCGACTAAATTTACAAGCTATTCGAACATACTTGTCAAATCTAAACAAACTCAATTGAATTCAAGGTAACATTACACAAGCCTGATAGATAGACATAAAAAAGCTGTCACAGGTTGAATTGACAATAACGCATGTGGCAGAGCTTCAGTGGAGCGAGGTGTGGTTCATCGGTACTCGCGAGGCGAAACACTGTAGAAATAATTAGTCTAAATCGGTAAAAGGTGGGCGCCACTATACTCACGACAAACTAGAAAACAGGTGGTGTTTCGAAAACACCCTGTATGTGACGATATTAATGACCTACCTTCAAGCGGAGATAGAGACTTTAACGATACTGCAGATACTGGATTAAACTGAAAGAAATATGCTAATGCTAAAAATGCTCATTTACTTATGATCACTCTGTATATAAAAATCAATGAAATAATTATAACTGAAGATTCAATTATTAGTTACGTTACTTGCAAAAATTGAGAGCTCATATATGCCTTGAATAAAATAACTACGGGCTGGTTTCAAAACTGACCACCCTGTATAACATTTAATTAATTAATTGAACTTTAAATTCTCTTAAAAAGAAATGTTACTCTTGCTCAGAAACAAATGCTTTATGACCTTTATTTTTAACAATTCGCAAATTACTAATTAACTTTTTGCACGCGTACTGTAAAACTAAAATGGCACTCTGGGTGGCACGTTGATAAAATAGGAACTAAAATTGGAGCACAAGAACATCTTTATGTCATCTTTGGTTTGCACAAAAATACACAAATACACATATCGTCAAATATGAAATGAGGCAAAACTTACATTCTAAAAACATAAAACATTGGCTAACGAAAATTAGGTTCGTGTCAATTTATTTACGAAAACCAGCTGACTATTACAACTGGAAGGCTTCAATAAAGGAACCAATTTAGGGATGAGCTCTAAGTCTTGCCAGCGACATAACAAAATTTAAATGAAAGAAACGTCAAAATAAAATGAGTACCCAGGGTATTTTAAACAAAGGTAATCCTAAAACTAACAAATTTACATACTAAATAATGTATTACATATGGTTAATTTACCTGATTGAAATTAAAAACGTAAAATTCTTCAGTAAGGAATCTTAATTCAACGTTACCGCCAATACTCTAAGTCCGTAATTCATTTATTTCTGTTCTATTTATGTGAAGCAGACGGTAACTTGCTTTACCTGACTTTACATTAACTTATGCAAGCAAAACTAGGTCAGTGATGACAGCACAACATTCGGCAGTTGCAAACGATTTGCACAGGTAATTCTTCCTTGCCGGAATCTAAATGAGCGAAGAAGGAGCAAAGAAAATATAAATCACTTACAGGTGGATGTTTACTTTAAATTCGGGAAGCGGGTCAACCTCTTATTCTTAGGAATGGTAATCCCTCACGGAGGGGAAATGCATCTACGAATCAAGCCGTGTTTTCATTAAAGGACATATCCCAATTACTTGGACTTTCTGCCTACGGGTCGAAAACCAGGCAGGTACTTAATTTCTTTAACAAAAGGCAAGTAGTTTCCTAAAACAAATATAAGAAGACACCCCCCGAATAAAAACTCACAGCTTTTCGCTAGTTTATACAAACGTGCCTCCACTATTACTGAATCCCACGCTACGAATTCGTTCTCATCGAACTATACTTCTCTTCCCTCGGATTAGATCATGTATTCTTGGCAATGCAGCAAGAAAAACTATCTTTATATATACTTCCCGTGAGAAGTTCATATTTTTTTAAAACGTTGGCCTTAAACCGGCGACACTAAACCTGATGCGTCAATTAATATTCCAATTGCCCTGCTAATTATTATATTCGTTTATGCATTTACAAAATACATTATTTACTTAAGCACCTATCCACTGAAATTTTCATTAATACCAGTGGTCTAATTATTACCCTTGAAAAGTACTTGGATACAATGTTATTACATATTGTCAATACAAACCTGACGTAAGCGTTTATGCCCCTGAATTGAATTCTATATTTGTGTTGGATTCTAAAATATTAATTTTCTTTAAATAAAAGGATGTTTTAACAACTTATTAATTAAATCTGATTTTAATTAACTTCTTACAAGTAAATAATGTAAGTGATAATGCTTACTTATGTTTTAATGATTTAATTAACGTATTTACAACAAAAAACCTGCGAGAGCTGACAAAGCCCTATTTTCTATTTCATAAATTGCATTAGATGTAGCACTAAAATTTAGGGTTAAATTTTATTATCCTCATACATGTATTTCTCTTGATTGATCCAGTTTTTAAATATTGAGAATATTAAGCAGCTAATTGCATTAATCAATGAATGTAATTACCAGTTACTACTGTATTTTGCATATTTTAGCCTAACCTTTCTTTGTTTGCTTGCAATGACAACATTAGTGATAATAATTTTGCTCTGCTGATTATATCCTTTATATATTTTTATTTATTACTCGATAAAGGCGATCAAAAATCTTGGTTCACCTTGATGAAAATATAATTTTTTTGTATAGTTTATAAAATATGTTGTTTTACACAAAAATTTATTACAATATAATAGTAATACTGTTAATATATTTATTGAATAGATAAAGCTTTCTAAACATAAAGAGAAAATAACCTTAACATCTCAATAACATCATGCCTCATTTTATTAAATAAATATATTAATATTAAAATAATTCGTTTTAATCAATAATTTAGCAGAATTACAGCTTTATTTAAATAACTATTGCAGATATTCTTATGGAAACTTAAATCGTTAGAAAATCCCATTTGAACTAGTTCAAAACGTATTTCCAGCAGTTCAATAACCATATAAATTATACTTATGAACTTTTCTGAGTTCATGTACATTATCGTTACTGAAGATTCGATGAACTGACATCTACGTCTGTGTCTAACAAGATAAGAAATCATAACAAAACTTTTCTGCTACTTTGCTTCTAAAAGTTAAATAGTTGAATTTCTGTTACAGTGCAGACGACATAACGTTTTATTCTGAAATATCTGATGGACCAAAATGATTTTACGCTGTTCGCCAACTATCGCGTTGTACGCACGTACAATAGGAAACTGACTATGAAACATCATTATAAAGAATTAATGTCCTGTAAGATCTAAAGTGTATTTTCTTAGCCATTAATTTTTACATTAAAAATGTAGAATTTTAAATTAATTAAATATTTTTAAATGCAAGTCTCGAAATCTACATTAAACTACCTTGTTTAACGTCATTAACATTATAAACGTGCTTACCAGATTGGAATGTTGTTTATAATATGCTACCACGCTAAAATTAAATTCAATAATAATCATATATAAGATTTTACACTATCATCACATTTATAAATGAATTATAATGTTGAAATAATAGATGTGTACGAGCAACTACCCGTTTCTTGACATATTTTCAGGTAATAAGCTTCAGGTATAAGCTGTAGTTTAAATCTGTAGGTCAAAAAATTTTATTTTTTAATTAACACACATGGTAGTTTCTAATAGCATAGTTTAGTATAACATATTATTATAAATAGAATAGTTTAAAATTCCATTAATTTTATATTCAGTTATCAGCCAGTTAAATGCTTTCCCATTCAATTTAGTAATTGCCTTTTAAAATGTGAATATACTTGTTTAATAAATCATGTGATAAAAAGTGATATTTGCAGTTACTTTGAACTTTTCTTTACAGTACTATTTTGCCGTCCTCATTTAGAAAATAGAGGATGTTCCACTACAAAGGTTGTGGGCGTTATTTTGAAATAAAACAAAACTAAATAAAAGAAATATATTTTGTTTATTGCAATAGTAGTGTAAGAGAGTACAATTATATGTGAAATACAATATCGAACAAATGTCCACCGCGATTTCTTTGGCAGGACAAAACTCTTTTACCAAAATTTTCGATGACATCTGAACATATATCCGGTGTCATCTCACGAATTATGTGACGAAACTCCTCTACTAATTCTTGAAGTGTCTGGGAATTGTTGACATATGCTTTACTCTTAACATAACCCCACAAAAAATAATCAAGCGGCATCAAATAGCACGATCTAAACAGCCAATTAACATCTCCATTTCGTGCAAGAACTCCACTATCGAAATGCGTTGGCAATAACTTGTATTGTTTTTCTCGCTGAATAACATGTTGCACCGTCATGTTGAAATCATAGATTGCCGAAGTCCATATTCATTATTTCAGGCCACAGAAAGTCGTTTAACATCGTATGATAACGCTCACCATTTACCGTAACAGCTCAACCATCTTCATTCTCAAAGAAGTTAGGTGCAATAATTCCCCCAATCGACTCTGGTATAAGGTTATGGGCAAACGTTTACAATATGATCTACTGTTTCAATTCCCTTTTTGCAATGACAATCTGGACTAGGTACTGCATTCCAGCGATATAAGCTAGAATTAACCCAGTCATGACCTGTTCTAATCCGATTTAATTTACACCAAATTTTTCTTGGTAGATCAAATCTAAATACAATTTTGCTAGGGTTTTCTATTAATTTTTGGTTAAAAACATCAGGGGAAGACCATTTTTGTTTCCGAGACCCGTTTTGTGAAAAATCTTCTAATAAGAAGTTTTCACGCCAAATAGGTTTACGTGATTGAAATATTTTAATTGGTTGATGTGCAGATCAATAGAAATATGATACCCATCTGGTGACTTGATATATTTGTCTCATTCTCTTTTCTTAGCATCCTTTCGACGAATATGTGAAGGAACAATGTTGGACGGAACTGGCAACCAAGGAGTAGGTGTTAACTTGAGTGTTCTAGAAATAATCCTCATAGTTGTATTTAGTTGAGCATCAATTTTTCTTACATCAGCTGAATTCATCCATACTGGACAGCAATATTCTGCAGTAAAATAAACTAATGTCAAACTAGCAGTACATGGTGCTTTTACATTCACCCCTAGCTTGTTCCAGCTAATTTGTGTATTATATTATTACGTGTTTTCAATTTTTGTTTTAATTTCTCGATATGTTGATTATATGTCAATGAAGAACCCAAAGTAACACCAAGATATGTTGGATTAAATTTATATTTTATTAAATTGTTATTCATTTAGATTTTTAAAATACGATTATTTTAATGATTGTTTAAATGAAACAAGTAACTACAATTTTTTAGTAATAGGGCAAAGATGCCATTTCTTGAAATGTTGACATACAACTTTCAAATTTTCGTTAAGGTCCATTTCAATATCAGTGAAATTTAGTTTTTGTGAGGATAAAGCCATGACATCTGCATAAATGAATTTACGCCCTTTTATAGCAGGTATATCACTTATGTATAAATTGAAAAGGTTTAGCGCCAACACCTTCTGGGAGAACATTGTTTAATTTTCTGAACTTACTGCTTTTATCTCCCACAAATATTTTAAACATTCGATCAGAAAGCATATTTGCTAGTAATTTAAGCACTCTACCACACGATATTGCATTGTAAAATTTATGAATTAGGGCGTCCTTCCAAAGAGTATCATAGGCAGAAGTTAAGTCAACAAAAACGACTCCAGTTTTTAACTTTCTTTCAAAATCTGCTTCTATATGACTTTTCAATGCTAAAACTTAATTACAGCAACTTCTTAAACTGCGAAAACGCACTTGTCCTACAGGTAATAATTTTTCAATAACTGGGTATGCAATTGCACTGAAGAAAATACATCACATCTACTCCTCGAAAATGTGTCAATAGTGCTGATTGTTTCTGTTATATTTGTCGAAGCTTCATTGTTCCCAGTCAAAAGAAAAATATCAGTGTTTAGTTAAGCAGTTGTACTTAGATTACTTTGGCGTGAAACTTGCAGATCAAGAGAAATTGTGGTCTCCTCACTAAGTGTGTAAACTAATTTACGACAATGGAGCAAGGGAAAACGCTAAAAATTAGCTTTTGGCATTCCAATGATCTGGCGGGAACCGAGAAACCATGTCGAATATTGCTATTTTTTTTAGTCCAAGTTTCGGGTTATAATAAAAAAATAAGAATAATATTGTGTATCCCAATCTTGACTCAGATATTCGACCAGTGCCTCATTCCGATGAAATACCTGTGCCAGTTTATGAAAAGCTTCATTCACTTGAGGATGAGG
>JAHWXV010489723.1:0-15357 GCA_024586415.1 Phrixothrix hirtus | reverse complement strand
AACAGAGTGAATGCAGGCAGGAGAATAATTGGCAGCATATGGTCAGTAACCAAGGGTGAACAGTTAAGTATGGAAGCAAAGAAGGCTGTGTACAATAGTGTATTTGTTCCAACTGTTTTATATGGCAGTGAGACTTGTGTATGTTAGAAGAAGCATATAAATAAAATAAACGCAGTAAGCATGAGGCACCTAAGAGCTACATGTGGCAAAACGTGACGTGACGGGGTAAGGAATGAATGGGTGATGGATACGTGCCAAGTGAAGGAGACATTGCCTGAAGTGTACGAAAGAAGTGCGTTAAATGGTTTGGACATGTGGAACGAATAAGTAATGAGCACTTGACAAAGAGAATATATGAGGCAGGTATGAATGGAAAACTAAATATGGGTAGACCGAGAAAGAGGTGGCTGAATATGATTGAAGAAATTGTAAAAGGCATGAGAATAAAGAGCGCGAAGAATAGGAGAGCTCACCAAAAGCGTCGTATAAAATTAATGGAAGCAAAAGAAGTGTGCAAGTACTGAAAGAAATTGAGAAAATAGTAAATGGGTGATAGTAGATATAGTAGGATGGTGTAGATACTGTATAGTGGTGGGAGTTGCGGTGAAGGGTGGTGGTATTGACAAGGGGTTGGTTGCATGGGTGCATGCAGTGATTGAAAAGGTGGAGGCTTGATACTAGGTTTTGCCTACCCCGATAAGGGAATGGCATGATTGGTAGTAGTAGTAGTAGTAGTGAATTCCGACAATGTTGTAAACCTTCTCATTATCCACATTACCGAAGATCGTTGACAAGTAGTCAAAATTGGTGGAGGGCTCGTCTTTTCATCTCCAAATACAGTTGGTATACCCTCCAAATACTTTGTAGAAGGGATACTGCGATAAAAATTAGGATACAAGCTGAAGATGTTCTTCAAGTAGATTTATCAGAAAATTTGATTCGTCCTAAATTTTATAATCCAAATAGAATTACAAAGTAATGCCAAATATGTAACTGCAGTTCCATTAAAATTATGAAATATTATCAAAAATCTTTAGAAAAATATGTATTGGTGTAAGTTTTTAATGAATTTTAGTACAATTTTCATTAAACGTTCAATAGCTGCGTGTATCTCTATAATTCTAAAAATATTAAAATGTTAAGTCTTATTTCGGGGGTTTAGCGTCATAATGATGTAACTACATATTTTCTCAATATTGAGTTAGTGTTACCCTGCATTTAATGACACATCGACGGAAATCGTAGTACCTAAGATTACTAAAGTGTATACCAAATTCGGTATTTTGTCAAGAACACTTTGACGGAACAGCTGTTACGTTGATATATTTCTAAAGTGCGAGAATTTTAGCAAAGACGTAACTGTACATACGTCATCATTCCGATTCGTGCCATAACCTAAAAGTATTTGCAACTGCATGTGAGTTTGCTGTTTATGTGAAATGGTAATATTTAAACTTTAATATGTTAATTCTAGTGCATCCAGCTTTAAGTGTACCAAGTTGTAGGAGAATATTCGATGCTGCTACTAAATTACCTAATGTTGTTGCGTATAAACATAATTCCCGCTCTTTACGGTAATACACCGTTTCAATTCTATTCCTTAAGACTACCTCGTTTTATTTTACATAATATGTATTATATTACAGTGTGTTGATTCTATAAAAGAGTATTTAGTTACATTAATGTTCTCAACATAATTTTAAATAATATCAACTAAATGCGGCTTTACGCAGTTTATGTTTTGTTAGGCAAGCCTCGCTTAATGTAAGTTAATACAAGTATGTGTATGCATAAAATAACTACTATTTCATATAAAATCGAACTTTAACACGAGTAAACAAAACAAAAATTTCATTCTAAAGATTTTCGTAAGCAAATACACTTGTAGTCGCTTGAGTAGGAAGAAATACCAAAAAAAAATGCGAAACAGTAATAATTTTTGAAAATATTCGAAAAAGTTCAAAATCGTATTAGGTCATTAAAACTTGGTAAAGAAGTGTATAGGTGCAAAAAATCAACATTTTCGTCCAAGGTTTTTAAAATTCCGTTAATAAATCCATTTTTTGAACTTTTGAAGAGAAAATGTTGGTTTTGACAGCGTCAAACGTCATATGACGCGACCCAAGTATGCTATTCATGCATAATGTAATCCTAAAATGAAATTTTATCTAAGCCAAATAATAAAAAAAATTGCCATATGTTGCCGACTCTTTGGGAAGCCATGTATAATGGAATTTGTCATAAAGTTAAAAAATAGAACTAAACATTAAAAATTCGGTAGATTTTGTAAATATTTCTATTCAAAGTATTAAATGTATAGCACATTTTAAGCAGAGAATCGTAAAATGATAATTTAACAATAGCTGATTATGTTGTAATAAAGGAGTATAAATATAAATGTTGACGATGGAACGCCTCTTATTCTATTAGTATTTTAAAATTGCAATAACTGTCAATGAGCTAGCATTAAAACCGAGGTTATATTAACTTTAAGACATAACAGTGAAACTTAATAAATAAATTGCAGCTTACGGATATGTCACTGATATTTAGGTTGTTACATAATCTGTGAAAGTTTAACGAAGTCATCGATAACATTGCCACTTAAATTGAGACGTCATAGTTTCCTAAAGCTTATTCTAGCATTATCTTGAAGCAGAAGTTAACTTAAGACACCTAATATATTCCGCGTCAGATGTTCATCATGTATCCTTAAATGCTTTGTAAATTGCTTACAAGGTGATCGCACTTATATCAGTGGAAGGGAAAGGTTGGCTATAATAAAGCACTAAAACAGCTCGCGTGAATGAATCTTTCTTTGTTTCAAAATTAACGCCTGTGCGTTTAAGATATGGTTCAGATGACTGAAACAAATCAAAAATTAGGAGTGGAAAATTTTCCGATTGTCTTTCGTTATCGTTATTGAGAAAAATGTAAACACTAAGTTTTATCGTACGGTTGCTGTAATAGTTGTGAAACAATTCATTAGGTGGTTATGGCGATGCTAAACATTTATGAATCTTTCTGTCATATTGACAAGTATCATTTCTTCAGGTTGTATGCTTTCAAAATGGATACTACTGTAATCGAGATTACGTGAATATGTTGAAAGTATTAGGTGCGTATAATGACAATGCCACTGCTGCGGCGGGAAGGTGTCCAAATCGTCAGCACCCTGATGCAAAAACTTTATGACGAGTAGAACAAAGATTGCTGAAAACAGGTAATTTAAATCCTCGAAGAAATCATACAGGGCATCAACCTATACCAAGCGTCGATGAGTAAGAGCAAATCCTTGCATTTTTCGAGGCGGAATCAAGTACAAGACTTGAAATTGTAACGCCCCAAGCTCATTTCCAAAAAGATTATTAAGGAAAAATGGTCTGCATCCATCTAGGCCTCAAAAGTTTCAAGTTCTGCATGACGGATATAGGGAGCCTTGAGTCAATCTTTGTAGATGGTTGTTGTATAGTGTAAACAATAATTCATAGTTTATTGAAGATATTCCATGGAGTGATGAATCCACATTTACTCAGACAGGTATTGTAAATACTCATAACCTGCATGAATGGAAGCATGGAAACCCTCGCCTTATATGCAACGGTATCATCAAAGACGATGGTCAATAAACATTTGGACTGGGTTATTAAATAATTATGTAATCGGTCGATGCATTCTACCTAACCGACACCTTATCCTTGCATCTACAATTTCTAAATGAAAATTTGCTATTGCCATTGCTTGATGAAGTTGACTTAGCAACTAGATTAATTTGTTGGTTCTAACATGATGATGCACCGGCACATGGAATATAGGTGAGAAATTACCTGAATGAAAATTTCCTTACGAGATGGATTGGAGGAGTTGGACCCATACCATGGCCTTCTGGATTACCAGATTCAGATCTGGTAATCTAAATGCTGGAGCTATGAGAAAGAAACAGCTTACCGCCAACCTGTTCTGAATCCTGAAAGTGCTCTTGCTCGAATTCGCGTTGCTGTGGCGTTAATAGACGAAAATATTCTACAGAACGTTTATGCTTGCTTTTATTTTCAATAATGTTTATAAATTATTGTTAAATTTTGTTCTTTACCAATAACTTGATGGCGAAGGACAATTGAAAAATTTTCTGCTCTTAACGTTCGATTTGTTTTAGTCCCCAGAACCAAATCCCAAACGCACCGACGTCAATTTTGAGACACCCTGTATACTAAAACGTGCATCAGTAATCAAGCGAGTGGCGTAACCGATCAGGTTGAGGCGCTGGGTTGCGTTTTTAGGTCAGGCTAACAAGAGTTATAATTAGCGAACTGTCAAGATCTATATATTTATATTTATATTTTTACAGTAAGGTTAAAGTCAGAAGCTCGCGCTAACGGAAAATGTATTGACTTCATGGTAAAATTAAGATTCATTCATCGCTACATCATTTATTACATTAATAACATGGTGCAATTCGCCTGGTGTGCATTTAGACTGGCAAGTGAACGGGAAGCCTTTTTATAATTACATTTATTCTTCGATGTATCCTTACAAAATTGATTACGATTCTATAATATATTCACAGTGTACGTAATGTACATATATGTATACTTTAAATACTATGCAGATTTCCATGTGCAACATTGTAACCCGCGAAAATGTTGTTATGATTTGCTACAATTATTAGATAGTACAGCTTTATAGAAAAAGAAAGAATAACTAATATAGAATAATTAGATGAAGGTAATTGCGATCTCGTGGCGATTTGAACTCTTTCTGGGCATATGCTAAAATGTAGTGAATCGCCTCTGCCTGCACACAATGCTTGGTAAAAGACTTGGTGAAAGACGAGCCGTTCTGATTTATATGGTACCCGAAGCCAAATGCGCAATTTCAGTTGCAATGCAATTAAACCCGTTTAGGGTATTATTATACCCAACCTCCACTTCAACCGATATATGGCTCGACACATTTCGTTTTTTGAATGAAGTGCCATCTCCTTGTTAGTCTGGAACAAGCTGACACAAAAGCTCGTTAAATATTCGTTTGATGTGTAATTCTATATGTAAGTGTGTGCTAATTGAACTGACACCGCTGTGTGGAACAAACCATTTTACTCATAGTTTTATATACATGTATATTTGTTATATTCTTAGAATTTTAAAAGCACTACGAGGATCAATATGTCACTGTATAATTACGAAGTTATATACCGGGTGAAAAAAGTCTGGAATATTGCAAATAACTCAAAACTGGTTTTATTAATATTTACGAATATTTGCTGGTCGATACAGTAAAAAATTGTAAATCTAGGGGAAGAACTTTCGTTCACGTAGTTATAAAGGGTAATTAACAAATATGGTGAACTTTTTATTTTTAAATTGAACACCTTGTCTATTTTTATGGATGTTGATAGATCTCTTTAGGATAAATACAACAACATACAGTTTATTATGTCGATCTGTCGAAATTACAGATTTATTGCAAATTAATGTTTTTATTTAAAAACTGACTTGGCCATGGTGAGCTAGTGACATTAAAAAATAAACCAGGTTTTTTTAAGAACGTCAATTGTACCAGTATTTTTTCTTGGAAGGAATTTTAAAAAGTTTTGAGGATAAAATGGTAGCTTTAAGCGAAAAAAAATTCAGGCTTTGATGATGGTCGCATATGGTGACCGTAAAATAACGCAGGAGGAGGTATGCAATTTATTCAATCAACTTTACCCAAATCGACATATAATAACTCAGTCTTGCATAAGCAAGGTGGTGAAAAAGTTTAACTAAACTGGTAGTGTCAAACAGCGACCAAAATCTGGACGAGCAAACATAGCAACTGGCGGTGATAAAGCCGTAGATATTTTAATTGATGTGAAGTAAAATCCCCAGCAATCGTCTAAGCAGTTAGCGCCAAACCACGATATATCCCATAAATCAGTGAAAAATTTATTTGAAAGTGAGAAAATTCATCCTTATAAAGTCCATTTAGTACAGGAACATTCAGAAGACGACTCCTATCAAAGCTCAGAGTTTTGCTAACATCTTATGGAGACATATAATATTAATCCTGATTTTGCCAACAATATTTTGTTTTCGCACGAAGCCACTTTTATGTTACATGGTTTTGTTAGCAGACATAATTGTAGGTATTGGTCTGCAGTTAATCCACGATTCATGGAAAAAGCTCACATGCCAAAGGCCGCAAAAAGTGAATGTTTGGGTAGGCATTATTGACCAGAATGTGATTGGTTTAGCCAACAATAGTAGACATTTTGAACATCTCTTAAAAATTTAATGTTTATCTTGTTATTCTTGTTATGCAATGTTTTTTTAAGAAGTTACTTATGTGGTAAGTCGATTAAATTAATTTTTAAATAAAAACATTAATTTGCAACAAATCTGTAATTTCGACAGATACACCTAATAAACTATATATCGTTGAATTTGTCATAAATCCATATCCTTAAAAATATACAAGATGTTCCATTTATTATAAAAAGTTAACCATACTTGTTACTTACCCTGTATAACTAACGCGAACGAAAGTTCTTCCGCTAGATTTAGAATTTTTTACTGTATCGACCAGCAAGTATTCGTAAAAATTAATAAAATCGTTTTTGAGTTATTTGCAATATTTCAGACTTCTTTGTCAGTTTTTGTATACTGTCAAAGAAATGCATATCATTTTTTAAGAATATATAGATATTATCTGCAGCTTGCATTTAAGGGTAATTATTACAAAAGAAATAACTTTGTTCCTTAAACATTAAATTACGAAAGTTATAGAACAGTGCTTAGAAAATAAATTAGATATAGCTGTAAGCTCAAGAAAGGAGGTTGGATAATAAGTGTTTAAAATTACAAAATACTTCTAAACCGTGCCCGTTTTTAATATATTTAGCTTTATAGGTTAACATAATTGTAATTCTTTTAATAAGATCTAACTTATGACCACAAAATAAATAAATGTATAATATAGGAGCATTATTTTAGAAGTTTTAGTTAATTTAGTTATTCAGTCGCAATCGTCCACTTTGACACAAAGTAGCCACAGTAACTTTTAGTAACTATATCATACGCAAAATTTAATAACGTAGGCAACGTAAACTTTGCTAAAACTAAAAATAATTCAGATGGAAAGGCACCTTATGAAAATTTTTTATGGGAAAAGTTTTGTTTTTACTAAAATTATCGTAAAATCAGCTTAAAAGGTGGAAGTTGTCATAAAGAAAGTTTAAGAACACCTTATTACTTTATTCAAATAAAGATGACAAATAAATTTAAAGATTTGCATTTTCATTACCGAAGGGATATTTTTCGGATAATTTGATTGGATATAATTTTAAAAGGTCGAATAACTATAAAAGTGTGACTGAAAAAATCTAGAATATATGGTTGTAGTTACTTTAGAGCGTTTGGATTCTTTTGATTTCCATTCAGTTCTAAAGGAAATCTTTTAGGTAATATTAATTATTTATGGTTATTATACTTAAAATCCAGCTAAACCTGTAAACAAAAAGTCAAGACCGATAAATTGAACACAATCATTTTTTTAAACATAAGGTGTAGAATATTTAATTAAAAGGCTAGTTTGCCTTAAGAAATTAGTTTTAGAGTGTGACGTAGTAACTATTTTGCCATATTAGAAAACTAATACAATTTTAAAAACCTTAAACAAATCTATTACAAATTATTAATTTGACGTTCCATTTGTCTATAAAAATGACTAAATTAATAAAACAAGATAAAAACAATAAATACAGTGTTTAATTTAAAATATTATACACATAGACAGCCCAGAAAACGTGGAAGTACAAAAACATAAAATAAACATTTAAGTAGAGAGATATGAATTTAAGATTAGAAAAAATAGTGAGGAAAGCAGAGTAATGATTTCAGGGCGGTATAAATCAAATAAAAATCACAACTTTAATTACATAAACCAAGTAAACGAGGATAAGGAAATCCACATACAGCAATGAATAAAAACTAGAAAAAAAAAGATTTTTATCTTCAGAAACAAAAATAATAAGGAACTAATCAACTTAGGCTAGGTGAAAAAAAACATTTAGTGGAAAACGGGCATAGGGTCGAAAGATCTATTAGTTGCATGATTTAAAAATAAAACAAGGCTAATTTTTTTGCAAAAACAATATTTAAAATTTATAAGAGAACAAGAGATAATTAAATAAACGTGGTAGAAGTTTACAGATTTAGAGGTTAGCTTGAAGATTAAAAGATAGATGATCATATCTATTTACGAACTAGAAAAAGACAAATAGCAGCCTAGGACAAACTGATAGTAAAATATTTAAAGGGCTTTTTAACCAAATCAATCGAAGGAATGCTATTACATAAAATGTTAATGTGGAAAGGTAGTTCTAGCCAATCAATTAATTTGGATTTTTTCAAATTGCTTTATAATGCAATAACAGAGTTGGAGGTGAATTTAAAATAGGAATTCTAGTATAGCATGAACTTGAAGTTATCTAAGCTCAGTTTATGTTACATAATTTAAGTGTATATGATGTAGTAAGCAAAAGAAGCTTATTAGGTTTAAGAAAAATTGATAAAGTTTTGAAAATTAATTACAGCGAATTTGTGATCAATTTTGAAAATATATGATAATAGTTACCTTTTAATTGATTTTACACAGGTATTAAGATGAAACAGATACAGCTGAGTGGAATTTTAAATATATCAAGTTAATTTTAAAGTTTTTTAAGACTAAGATAGACCCAATGATGCAAGGTCTTTGGAAAGAATAGTTAGCAAAGGATCATACTTTAGTAACGTAATAGAACCGAGTTTTGTAGAAACTGTAACAAATTAGGAAATATTGGTATTTTTAAGCAATCATAAAACCAGTAACAAATGTCATTAAATAAGATAATATAAAGTAAACACCTGATTCATTTATCCCAATTTGTTTCATAATATTCAAATCGGTAGTAAAGTATGAATAGTAGTTAGACTTGAGAACACGACGACATAGTTCGTACTATCAAATAAAATTAGGCAATCAAAAATAAACATTTTAAGTCTAGTAGAACACTGAAATAACGCGAAGTTCATTTGTAGGCGTTTATAAAAATAATATATGTATAAAAGTGGATTAACATTATAAAAGGTAGTGTTTCCTTTATATGATTATAGGTAAGTATTTTTCGTTTTTGAATAGATTTAGACTACGTATCAATGTTTATCAAATCATTCTTCATTTACAATTAACAAGATTTGAAAGTAATGTCTAAGCGCGTCCGACATTCTTGCAACATTTGTTATTTATTTGGAAACACCCGGTATATATACATCCCTATAGTAGTAATAGTAAAATCTAATTGGTAAATTACCAGTATCACATTTATGCCAAAATTACAACCATAAATTTGTAAATTATACAACTTCATTTTAACAACAGTTATTAAAATTCGAAAATCCCAGGTTACGCTTTGTAAAACATAGGGTCATTTTTTTAAAAAATATTGCTTCGGCAATTTCTGTGAGAAGGTTTGCAAGTCCAAAAATAAACGTTAGCTCCTCTAGTCTTCCCCCTACAATTTCAAGGACAAAACTTCGATTACCAGTCGGTAAAGACCTGAGTATTGGAAAGTAAAGTCGCTTTCCCCAATGCGTGCCCAAGCAATATTTGAAGGAAACATTTGATGCGATACCCCAGTAATTTAAAAAGGATTAGATTGGTATAAATTTGGTCTATTTTCGCCCAGAGCGAATTGTAGAAGGAGACAACTTTAATTTCCTGTCGATTTATAATCATAGGGTTAGAGTGCGACAAGACTGTACGTGGCATACGATAAGTATAGTATCCTAGGAGGATATTTTCGTTTCCTTCGAGAAGTTGAAGGTCTCCAAGACACCAAGTAAGTAAAACATCCATTCTCAAAATTCCATCGATCTCCACCCTCTCGTGTAAACTCTGCTGGGACAAATTAGTCGATCAAGTATAAATTCAAGACGAGTCAGTTATTTTCACAAATAAAAAACTAAAGTTTTAAATTTAACTGTTTATGTTATCGAGGTCATTAGGGCCAATATCTCTTGTTCATTTTAGATTTAGTTTAGTTAATAGTAATCAAAAGGGCGCCTTGGTTTAGGTATAGAAGATTATTGTATCCTTTAGTCCCTTCCGGAGAGACGTGTGAATTGTTAATTGTAAATCACATTTTTTTCGTTATCATTATATTCAATCTTTCAGTAATACATACTTTCTTTCAAGTATTAGTTAATTTTAAGTGAAAAACCTATTTTAGATAGTATGTCTCAAATTTAACATGATCGAAGAGGGGGCTCAGTGGCGTACCTAAAAATTACCATATAGTACTGATATAACGAGTCGGAAAGCTATTTGGACCCATAAAGGTTGTCAAAAATGCCGATTACTATGAATTAGTTTGTTGAAGACCGTCGTCTGAGACTCCGCACTAAATTTCTAATCATTGTGTGTTAGATTGTTTATTAGTTTATCTTCTTTTGGTTGTATCGTGCCGTGTTATACGCTATCACGGGTAGGATTGATTCAATTTGTCTATAACTTAATTTATTTCGATCATTAATTATAGCAACAAGCACCGGTGGGACTTAATAAACATGATTGTTCTGAATTCGAAAAAGTTAGAAGAAAGTCCTGTTTATCATCATCTGCTGATTTCTTATTGGAAAACTTTATTAACAAAGCAAATTATTCTTGGCGATATGAATTTGGATAGTTCCGTCAAGGTGCAGTAAAATTGTTGGCATTCATAGGAAAAAGCTACATCTGGCAAGCCACCCAGGCTGATGTCGTCGTCGTCACTCTTTAGCACGGAGTCTAGGTAATCTGTCTTTATTAGCCATCTTACGTTTCAATCCACATATGCTGATAAAAGTTTAAACTCCATCTTTTTACGATAACTGAAAAGCATATTACCAATTGATGTCCTTTACATTTTAAAAAATGTATTAGTTCAATTATAATATATTGCACAGCATAAGAAGCTACCGTAATTATAAAATTTCAGTTTGAATAAGTTCGTTCAAGTAATGTTTTACGCTACCTTTTATGTTTATATTTTCTTCGATAAAAATTAAATCAAATTTAAAGCGAACGACTAAAGTAGTGTGTGAATTAAAATAAATTGTTTTGCTCAAGTTCTCCTTCCGCACCGTTGTATTTGAGATTGTTCGCACAAATTATGAAATAGAATTTATCGTAAAATTGTCTAGATTTTTAGTAAGTTATGTATACGAGGTGTGACGTCACAATTTCATTTGCAAACGAAAATTTCAACGACGAATAGTTCACTTATTGTATGTGCAACAAATACTTCAGTATTTTAGTCAAAGTAATAGGTACAGAATTTATCTAAGCTATTTATTTTAAATTACTTTTTAATATTTCACTTTCTTATGTTTAGCTATAATATATGATTTTTGAAATTTGCATCTTATAGCACCTGTGAAGTTATAATGTTAGAGTATCGATAACAAATAACATCTGTTTGTGGCTTCTCTAACGTATTTGATGTTAGATCTGGTCTGCCTAACTCTATTAATTTTTTTCATTGTAATTTTGACTACTATTATGTTTGGTAAAATTAATTTTTGCTTTGATGAGCGTTAATGGAGAGGAGTAATTTGTATTTTGTTTTCGACTATTCTAGAGTATTTTATTTTTGCGAATGTTAATTGTAGCATAAATTTCTTATCACTTATTCATATCCAGTGGCCTAGATCCTGTTAAGGCAAAAGTCAATAACCTAGCTTGTCATTTTGGTGTTCCAAAAGGGATAAAAATTTTATAGTAGCCTTAACTAACTTTGTTATTCTTGTTTTGTTTGTATTCATTGCCAAACTCGCTCACGGTAATAAACGAATGTCTTGTTTTACTTCAGTTGTATTTTATTTTTTGTCCCAAGAAGCTAGCTTTTCTTTAGGTTAGGGTAGCACCAGGACTCAGAATCCACCGTGTGTCTTGTCATGTGAGGTGTACGTGAGAGATAGGAGGGTACATATGACTGGCGCCCTTACAGGTATATGATTTTTTTCCCTTCCTACAGGTACCATCGGCGAATTGTGGACGACAGCCAATTCAAGCATAACAAAGTCGCTCACGCCTCTCTCCGATAAATTTCTACTTAGCTAAATCGTGGAAAGTTTCGTTTTCTGTTGCAACACGAACAACCGAAGGGTTGTTGTAAGATCCTACGTGGCACTTTTAAATAAATTGACTTGATTTCAAACAACTTGAAATTATACTTTCAATTAAACTAATGATAAAATTAAAAGTCATAAAAGCTGTCAATAGAAGTAAAATGTAAACAGCATAAAGACCTAGAAAAATCAGAAACAACAAAGCCATTATATTGGCGAGTTTAAACTAAAAAACTACCTAAAATTCTCGTTCAGTTCCTTAATACCATGACACGGTCTCACCTTGACTTGTAGATATTAGGGTATAATTTTTGTGAGTTCATTTGAGTACGCCCTGTACATATGTACGTATAGTTTCTTTTAGATCAAATATATATAGAATGGAGATATTTAAATATATTTAACTTAATAAATAATTCTGTTTCTTGTATTTGTACATCATAAATTAAGGTTATTGCTAATTAATAAGACTAATATAGGAAATTCATCGCATATAATTTACTTATTCAGTGTCACTGTTTAGTGACGAAGATTGTAAATATAAAATTAATTTTAAAACTCCGACTTGGTTATATACGATTTCTTATCTCATACTTTTTTGCTAATTTTTCGGTTGTAGATTACCTTGCAAAGAACAGTTGTGCTTTAACTTTGCCAGTATACAAACGTACAATGTGAATTTACGTTTATTCTTAATTGCTGTATTTTAAAAAAGGCGTTGTTCATTTTGATACAACGCTTGACTGGTAGGAATCTGTGCCTCCGAAATTGTCAATTACTTTGCTATGAGCTGTTCTGAATAATGGTGTGCTGAAAGGAATAATTACTTGCTAATTAACCGTTGCTTCGTTATGGATGTAACTGATGCTGTGCTGGCGTGTGGAAGATTTAAGGTCGTACAAAAATCATAGTTTTTCTCATTTCTAATGAATTACTGGGACAATGTTTTCAACTTGTCCGATAACTTCGAATCCCGCCGGCGCGCACATGTTGTTAAAGATAGACATCAACGAATATAACTACTATTTTAATTTTCAAATTGTGTAAATTCGTCATTATGTATTAATAGATATTTGGTGCTTTTTGTTTTAATCACGCTCTAAATATAAAATAATTGTGTAGCTTTGCTTTGTTCTCCGTAATTAATGTTATGTTATTTAAATATTATTTTATAGCTTTTCAATACTGCAATAAGGAAAAAAACTACTTTGTTCTTCAAACTAAGTAAACATTTAGAATTAAATTCATTGTTTATATGCTGGATACAATCGATACCTTTGGTGCAGCATAGGTATAGATTTCTCTAGAGAAAAGATATGAGATGCTAGCCTTTATCACTTATTATATTAATTTACCGCGATTTACTTTAAATGGTTTTTTTCCAGCTACAATTTTACATAATTGGTTAGCTTATGATCTCGAATATTTGAACTCGGGTTCATGCTATTCTTATTCTTATTTTGATTGTTAAATGCTGCTAGTAAATTAATTGACGCTTTTATTCTCAATTCTCATTAAATAATATTTCCTTGTTAAGGTATCTTATCCTTTCATGTCACTTGATTGTATGTATTGTACTACGTAACTTATTTACTGTTGCTAAATTATTTAGCGTTTAAATAACGTTGTACCGTATCCTTTAGATACGAGGTCATGTCGCAAAATACTAGGTTAGCTTTGATCTATAAAAAGCAGTTCAGTTATCCTTTTTGAATATCAAATATTATATTATTTTTTTGTTTATATGATATTATGCGATTTGTGAATGTTCTAACTAGGTGTTCGAATAAATATCTACTTATTTATTGAATTGACTTGTTGTGATTTCACAGAATTTCCTTTTGTCTAATTTACTTTTCTTTAGGTTTTCTGAGGTCTACAGTTCCAGTTTCTGAGTACGAACTGTAAATAAATTTATCTTAAGTGAACATTTTGCCGTTCGGGTGTTTCTTGTTACTGATTAAAGTGAACGACTGGCGTCCTACTTATTCTCTACTTTATTTCATTTTTATCTTAGGAAGACTTCGACTTAATTCGAGCTAGAAGGTATACATCGAGAAGAACATTTTTTTAAACAACTGTTTACCATCATTAGCTACATCATAACCTCCTACTCTACCAGTTTGCTACTGAGCTAGATTTCGTGGAAATAGTTTACACAATAATTGCCTAGAATACTGTCATATTTATCAATTTGGTAAATTTTTAGAAAATTGAACAATTTATATATAGTATATAGTTAAAAATTATTGCTCGGGGCAAATTTGTATTTATTCTGGACAATATCCTCGCTAAAAGTGGAATTACATTTTTTGGTGGAATTAATGTTACAACTTCTGGTCAACTCCTTGTCGTGTTGATTAAAATGAGTCTTGAGGGTCCTTCCTGTTTGGCCTATATAACTGCATCGCACGAACCGCAACTTAATTTAAAAACCTCCAAATTTATCCAAAATTTTTGATATCTTACCATACTACGGTATCCTGTAGTATTTAGAAAGTTTTGAATTATCGTCTAAAATAAGATTGATGGAAGTGAAAAATCCGTACCTGGCTTCAAAAAACTGTCTTTTAATTATGTTAATTGGATAATTGTTGTTAATGGTTAATTTAAAGATAGCTTTAAGTTCTAAATCAAAGTGTTCTAAATCTAAAGCTATTTGGAATAATTTAAAAAACGGTGAACGAAAGACGGCCATTTTATGAACTAAGGGATGGTTACAATTATAGTTTATTAGGTTGTTGGTAGCTGTAAGATTTGATGTCGCAAAGTCTAAAAAATATGTGCAACCATTGTCTTCAATCTTATCGTAAATTTGATGTTGGGGTGGATGGAATTTATTCAATCTAATCAATTGTGGAGTTCAATAGCTGTGCCCTGATAAATTACAAAAATATTATCTGCGTATCGCTTCCACAATTTAAATTTGGAGGATCTAATGTTATCATTTAAAACAAACGTGGTTTCAAAATGATATTTCTGCGTTGAGGATTTCCTATCTTAAATAATCTTAATTTCTTTTATTATACTGCTGTATCAAATTCGACTGGTAATTTGATCCTTGAATTTTTTTCTTGACTTAATTCATCGGATGATGCCTTATCGGCAAAACTAGTTGTGAGGTTTAATCAGCGGCGGTTCCTTAATAAGTGCACATGAGCACGTGAACTCCCAAATAAATACGCATTTACGCATTAAAGAAACGAAAACATTTATTATTCTATTT
>JAHWXV010489719.1:0-14593 GCA_024586415.1 Phrixothrix hirtus | reverse complement strand
ATTGTTTCCAAAATAAACGTAGACAATAATCTAATCATTTGTGGACACTATTATTGTCATATTTATGTGCGTAAGAGAAAGTCGTGTGTTGTTTCACACCCACCAGATTTTTTTGTTTCTGTTTAAGTCAATGCATTGCTGCAGGCGTTTCTGGAAGTTGTAATGGCCGCGACTTCGTCAGAAGTGGTTTGCCTGGAACCCACCGTCTTTCAAAGCTCCTGGCCGGAAAAAGTCTGGGGCACTAAGATCGGATGGCTCAGGTCCGCTATGCCATGGTTCTGAAGCGAGAACGCATCTGAACAATCCACGAACAATGGCCAAACTTGGTTGTGCAGTGTGGGCTGTTGCCGTCACAAATGTGCGGTTCTAAAATCCCAATAACGCCATTATTTAGAATTCATTGATTATCAGTATCTCATGTTTTGTTCCAAAAAATGGACTTCGTCGGTTATGAATAAATTATTCAAGATGTCTGGTTTTCCACCAACAAACCGAGCATAGCGAGCAGAAGCGTTGAGCACTTTGGATCTTGTACCGGTCAAATTTTAACTTATAGCGGATCATGCCTAAAATGTAAAACTGTGGGTGCGGTGAGTATCGAGGACTGTTTCAAATTTACTTACCCAAGTCGATATTGCATTTCGGAGCGCTAGGTGATCAAGTCGGCCAACATTTAACGATCGATTCGGGATGAGTCTACTCTGTTCTCCACCATTCTACCTACGCCTTAATCAACACGTACGTGTCATGCCAGTCGGTGCGCTACATTTTGAATCAGAAAATGTAAAAACTAGCAGAAATGCCTGGAATTCTATGCGTATGTTGACAGAACGAATTGTGCTATATTTCTTAATAATGCAATACAAAGTTCAATGCTTGCCACAGTAACTGCCTTAAACAGCGTTAAGAACGCTTTTTCTAGAGGGATACTTTGGTCAAATTCATAATCAGTTATGGATATTTGAGCGATTTTCGAAGAAAAATATTTGATTACTTACAACAAAATTGGCTTAAAATTCTGAAACTTTTTTATTCTACTGAAATCATTAAATGTTAACTATTAAGCGTGTTTAAACTTTTAAAAATAACAAAGTGTGTTCAGTCAACCAGATTTACACAGGGACACAATTTTCTGGCGATTAAAACAAAATGAATCTCATAAACACCTCTGCGATTGTATCTCCAATTGTTTCAATTCTCTTAACCATGTGACTTGTGCTGGCGAACAATTTAAATCTTTTAACTGCACGATCCTGCTGTACTAATTTATAATTGTATATTTATAGAAATAGTTAAAATCAATTTTTAATATAAAAATCGAAAAATCTAAAAAATAAATATTTAAAGAATTTCGTCTTTGAAAAAGAGTTGAAATGGTTTCAATTGTTCTAATTAGACATAAATTCATTTGGAGCTGTTGGCGCAAACTGTTCTAAAGACAGCTAATTTCGCGGGTTTCATCTGGAGACCTTTTCAATCCTCATCAAGCCATCACATTTACATTTTAAACAGAGATGATACTTCTTTTTGGCCTCACGTTCTCGTTAAATGCAAATGGCTGCCCGTAATGAAGCCGTGACTGAGAGAAAAAGACGTCAATACGTATTTTGCTCTACTAAAAACAAGGCGAACAAATCAATGGGCCTAGAAATGAGTTTAGCTCCTTAAAAAATATCAGCAGAGAAACGGAATTGTAAATGACGTTCATTTTCGTTTCAGCGCGTTTCAGTTCGCGCAATTTAAGGCAAATTTAAGGAATTCTATGTTGTTCTATATTCCCCTTAATGAAATACGAATTCGAAATGTTAGACTTTAGAATATTTGATTGAAAAAGTTCGCTAATCTAAAACATATACTTTCTCCGCACCCCAAATATACAAAAGGAAGAAGCGATTGGCGAAAGTAAACATGGAGGGAAACTGACCACATCCGAGCTCGGAGAAATCCAGGATCAAGTGTCCGGCCCATTATCCTGATTGCTGGTCCTTACGCTTCGTCTCTTTAATCCATTTATGGCTTCTTGAGTACATTTTACGACGCCCTTTTTGTAGATTCCCCTATATTTATCCGTTTTCGACTTTCGCAACTTTACAAAACGATTTTTCAACATTCTTATTCAACAATTACTATACTTACATAATGTAGTCAGAGAAATATTCTTGCAAAGAAACAATATAAATTCTCCGAACTTGTACCTAATAAACACACAATGGTGTTCTGTTTCAAGCTTCCATAAATTCGTCTTCTAAAATACGAGATTACCTGAGAGCGGACAGGAATATGTTTAAGCGTAAAATGAAGAAATTCGCGCTGTGCCGCTTTAAATTCTGATGAATACGAGTAATTCACAATCCAGACATAATCCCGATTAAATCTGCCTACATGAGCGCGCCTAGTCAGCAGATGGGGAGGCTCCAACATTCCCCTTCGTAATCTAACCACTGCAACTCCGGATATGAATTAAAAAATGAATAATTTCTTAGTGTTTACAGAGATTATCAAAATTAGACGTCCTCTTAACATTTAAATTAAATGGAAAAATGTAATTTTGCATTTCTCTGGTTTTCATTAAAATCATGTATTGACCGATCTTAAATTGTGCCACGAAAGGCCGGCTTTTCATCTTCCTAATAAATTTACATTCCCATCAGCAACGCCATTTGCATTTTTAAGAAATGTCATTGTCGCTGTTGTTTTCTTTTATGTTGAATTCAAATAGATTTACGTGATTTTGCTGTTTGCTAAATAAGGTTCACTTTTTACAATTGTTTGTGGACCGAAACTATGTACCACATCAAATATATAAGCAAGATGATGCTAAATTATCTCTGAACCTGTTACGGCATTTTTAAGATTTGATAACTGATAAATCTGATATCCTATAGATATTGAAAATACTAAAATTAATGCTCACATATTGTACTTAATATAACGAATCATTTATCGCAAGTATACATCAAGTACGCTTTTTTTAGTGTATGCTAGTAGGAAATGGGTTAGTCTGTATATTTTTTTTAATGTTAGAAATACAGCTCACATAAAATAATTTATTTTACAGACGCTCTATGGCTGTTACATAACATTCCATGAAACAGAATGCCCTAATTAGTTGTTTGGAAAATCTACTTCTTACAAATGATTTTAATAATAATTGTAATTGCCAGAGTCAATTTAAGAAACATTTGATAAAATGTCAAGTAGACAAAACGTTGACATTTAGCCAAAATTTGGCGAGGTACGTTCCCAGAAATCGTATTACTTAGAAACATAATAATTGTTTGCATCAATAGTCACTTATTTCTAAAATTAAATTTTCTGTAGCAATAGCATTGCACTTTAGCTTAAATTCGCATTTAAAGGCGTTTGAAATAGGTTACCTACAAATCACACTTCGAAAGAGTTGAAGACAAACAACTTAAATATAAGTAACAGATATTAAATGAACAAAGCAGTTTCTAGTGAAAGAAACTTGCCCAGAAAGCATAGCCGCAAGAAAAATGCAACGGCCTGCAAACTAGACAGTAGAAAACTACTTTGAAAACAAACATCCGATTCGTTCAAATCCCAAAAGCAAGGTTGCCATGCCAACACAATAAAAGTCATAAAAACAAGATACCATGAAAGCATCTTTTAGTGCGGCATTGGCGCAATAGTAACGTGAGTCCGAGTCCTCACAAATTGACCATACAAGTTGAACGAATTCTTCAAGATCACCCCGTTGTCAGAGCATCGAATTTCCAGGTGAATCAAACTAAGCTTTCCGAAAATTGACTTCCAAAGTCAACGCTGATAGACAAGAAGGCACGTAAGTGCACGCGTTTAAAATTGTTTAACGAACCTTTAACCGTTAAATTTTCAAGAATAAATAAGGAATTAATCGTAGCTACCTGGATTGCAAAAGTAAACCAACCTAAGCCTACAGGTAGGTGAATTATTTCCGATAGCGACACCACTTTTTTAAATAATTGTAAATTTGTACTCATTATTTATTGCGATTATTGATTACTTAAATATACACATGTATTAAACTGTAACTTCTTGTTAATTATTGAGTACCCACATCACGAGTATTGTAAAGAAAAGTGAACGCATTTGTTTATTTTAACAGGGTCAACAGTTCCCAAAGCTAAACAATTATTTTTAAAATACTAAAATATTTGCTTATGTTAATTACATTTAAAAGTTAAAGCTTTAATTAATGTGCAATGAACACCAGCTTTGATTAGAAAGATTTTTTGGTAAAAAAATTCCCCTATTTTTATAAAAGTGTGTGTTTGTGTGCTTATAACTATTTAGGTTTTTACATTTAAACATTTTTAATTTTTCTATACAGGGTGATTTTAAAATCCGTCGATAAAGGTCTAATCACGTCCATTAACAAGAAAGTACCATGGAAAAAATTGAAAATATCCACTGTTTGAGAACCGCCGGAAAATGTGTATATAGATGAATATGTTTAGACATTCCAATTTCAACTAGGTGTTGATGAAAAAATAACACATTGTTCAGCTCTGTTTGTGTATTTTCAATACAATTTTAATTTTTGTATTTTATGGAAACAAAAATTGAACATAATATTTATTTAAACAGATTCAATTACAACAAATAATAAATTCGTTCATTATTTATTAAATATGAACCCAAATTTATTTAAAAACAACTTCAGTTATACTAAAAACCATATCCAAATTTTACTTTTCGGGCCATTTTTAGAATTGCAAAGAATTTTTCTTTGTTATAAGACATTCTTTTATTATTACGTAACGATTTTAAATTGCACCGAATGTAAGTCGTATAAACACAAAATTGAAGCAGATACAAATCTGCTCCCAGTATTATTTCAAAATCAAAGAACATTTTCCCTAACCTTTCTCAACTTGCAATTGAACAAAATTAATACAACGAGAACTGAGGCACTTACCTTTTTTACAAATTATAACACTTCGGTAACGAAAAATATAGACACTATTGTTCAAAATCCTATAATTTGTAAGTGAATGCAAAGCTATAAATGAAATTAATAGAATGACGTAACAAAACTGCGTCACATTTGTAGTTTATTTAACTAAAATGCAGTGGCTTTTAAACAATTCTGCAGCTTTATTTTAAAAGCGTATTCGAAACGACAAGGAATCTTTGCTCTTTGCTCAAGTTTGTCGGTGGATTTTAAAATCACCCGGTAAAATTGTTTTTGAAAAGTTTAGAATAAACCTATGGTTACATTGTTAATTACAGGAAGACCCGCAAAGTAACTAAACTCTTAACTAAAGTCTGGCGAATAGAATAAAGGCCGTTACCACTGACCTAAAATTCTAAATACGGTAACGTTGTTTTTGGAGTTCTATCATACAAATTAAAAACAAGTAAACAACTACTATTTATTGCATTTTACATATACTTTGATTGTAGATTAATAAATATTATTACAGGGACGTTCGTGTGTAATTTAAGTACGCCATGTCTGTAATTCCGGAAACATCTAGACACATTCAGGTTTCGCATCCTTATTGTTTAATGCACGATTTACGTTTTAATAAATATTTAATTGTGATAAAATTGGTGATAAATGCACTGTTCGGGGCACAAAGCATGTAAACTGTCGTGGAACTGGGGACGATGTGGCCCGCTTTGGATAAATTGAAAACTCTGGTAACTTGGCGAATAATGTGGTGAACTAAATTCGAACTGATATTTTAATCTACGAATTGGGCACGCGAAAAGTAGATGCAGGGTTAGCTTAAAAAAAACCCACAATTAAGAAAAATACTGTCTCTCGATCTCTGCTAACAAATTCACAGCGATGAGAATTTCCTAAAAAAAGTACGAGCCCTAAACTAAACGACAAGGTTTGAAATAGCACAGAGCATCTCATCGTGCCCTGAGAAAGCAAAATTGAGGTCTTGGAAGACTCAAGACAAGGTTTCGTCGAATGTGGCCAAGCAATATCCCGTCACACAGTGCTTTCCCTCAGAATTTTTGGTCCCGAAGGGAACGCATTTGAGTCTTTATAAGTCTGTCTATTGCCAAAATTACAATTCTGCTACCGTACAACATGCAAAAGATCGTGATGGGGCATAGGTTATCAGGGGCAATGTTGATTTGTAAGTTAGCATCTCACCGTGCCCTGAGAAAGCAAAATTGAGGTCTTGGAAAACTCAGGATAAGGTTTCGTCGAATGTGGCCAAGCAATATCCCGTCAAATAATGCCTTCCCTCAGAATTTTTGGTCACCAAGAAATCGCATTTGAGTGTTTATAACTCTGTTTATTGCCAAAATTACAATTCTGCTCCCGTACAACATGCAAAAGGTCGTGACGGTGCATAGGTTCTCAAGGGCAATGTTGATTTGTAGGTTAGCATCTCACCGTGCCCTGAGAAAACAAAATTAGGTTCTTGGAAGACTCAAGATAGAGATTCGTCGAATGCGGCCAAGCAATATCCCGTCACACAATGCCATCCCTCAGAATTTTTGGTCACGAAGGAATCGCATTTGAGTCTTTATAACTCTGTCCATTGCCAAAATTGCAATTCTGCTCCCGTACAACATGCAAAATGTCGTGACGGAGCATAGGTTCTCAGGGGCAATGTTGATTTGTAGGTTAGCATCTCACCGTGCCCTGAGAAAGCAAAATTAGGGTCTTGGAAGACTCAAGATAAGCTTTCGTCGAATGTGGCCAAGCAATATCCCGTCACACAGTGCCTTCCTTCACAATTTTTGGTCACGAAGAGATCGCATTTGAGTCTTTATAACTCTGTCTATTGCCAAAATTACAATTCTGCTACCGTACAACATGGAAAGAGTTGTAACGGTGCATAGGTTCTCGGGGGCAATGTTGATTAGTAGGTAGCATCTCACCGTGCCCTGAGAAAGCAAAATTGGGGTCTTGGAAGGCTCAAGATAAGGATTGGTCGAATACGGCCAAGCAATATCCCGTCACACAATGCCTTCCCTCAGAATTTTTGGTCACGAAGGGATCGATCGCGTTTGAGTCTTTATAACTCTGTCTATTGCCAAAATTACAATTCTGCCCCCGTACAACATGCAAAAGATCGTGACGGGGCATAGGTTCTTAGGGGCAATGTTGATTTGTAGGTTAGCATCTCACCGTGGCCTGAGAAAGCAAAATTGGGGTCTTGGAAGACTCAAGATAAGGATTGGTCGAATACGGCCAAGCAATATCCCGTCACACAGTGCCTTCCCTCAGAATTTTTGGTCACGAAGGGATCGCATTTGAGTCTTTATAGCTCTGTCTATTGCCAAAATTACAATTCTGCTCCCGTACAACATGCAAAAGGTCGTGACGGGGCATAGGTTCTTAGGGACGATATTGATTTGTAGGTTAGCATCTCACCGTGCCCTGAGAAAGCAAAATTGGGGTCTTGGAAGACTCAAGATAAAGATTTTTCGAATACGGCCAAGCAATATCCCGTCACACAGTGCCTTCCCTCAGAATTTTTGGTCACGAAGGGATCGCATTTGAGTTTTTATAACTCTGTCTAGTGCCAAAATTACAATTCTCCTCCCGTACAACATGCAATAAGTCGTGACGGTGCATAGGTTCTCAGGAGCAATGTTGATTTGTAGGTTAGCATCTCATCGTGCCCTGAGAAAGCAAAATTGGGGTCTTGGAAAACTCAAGATAAGGATTCATCGAATGCGGCCAAGCAATATCGCGCCACACAGTGCCTTCCCTCAGAATTTTTGGTCACGAAGGGATCGCATTTGAGTCTTTATAACTCTGTCTATTGCCAAAATTACAATTCTGCTCACGTACAACATGCAAAAGGTCGTGACGGGGCATAGGTTCTCAGGGGCAATGTTGATTTGTAGGTTAGCATCTCACCGTGCCCTGAGAAAGCAAAATTGGGCTCTTGGAAGACTCAAGATAAAGATTCGTCGAATACGGCCAAGCAATATCCCGTCACACAGTGCCTTTCCTCAGAATTTTTGGTCACGAAGGGATCGCGTTTGTGTCTTTATAGCTCTGTTCATTGCCAAAATTCCAATTCTGCTCCAGTACAACATGCAAAAGGTCGTGACGGTGCATAGGTTCTCAGAGGGGATGTTGATTTGTAGGTTAGCATCTCACCGTGCCCTGAGAAAGCAAAATTAGGTTCTTGGAAGACTCAAGATAAAGATTCGTCGAATACGGCCAAGCAATATCCCGTCACACAGTGCCTTTCCTCAGAATTTTTGGTCACGAAAGGATCGCATTTGAGTGTTTATAACTCTGTCTATTGCCAAAATTACAATTCTGCTACCGTACAACATGGAAAGAGTTGTGACAGTGCATAGGTTCTCGGGGGCAATGTTGATTTGTAGGTAGCATCCCACCGTGCCCTGAGAAAGCAATATTGAGGTCTTGGAAGACTCAAGATAAGGTCTCGTCGAATGCGGCCAAGCAATATCCCGTCACACAATGCCTACCTTCAGAATTTTTGGTCACGAAGGAATCGCATTTGAGTCCTTATAACTCTGTCAATTGCAAAAATTACAATTCTGCTCCCGTACAACATGCAAAAGGTCGTGACGGGGCATAAGCTCTCAGGGGCAATGTTGATTTGTAGGTTAGCATCTCACCGTGGGCTGAGGAAGCAAAACTGAGGTCTTGGAAAACTCAAGATAAGGTTTCGTCGAATGCGGCCAAGCAATATCCCGTCACACAGTGCCTTCCTTCAGAATTTTTGGTCACGAAGGGATCGCATTTGAGTCTTTATAACTCTGTCCATTGCCAAAATTACAATTCTGCTCCCGTACAACATGCAAAAGGTCGTGACGGGGCATAGGTTCTCAGGTGTAATGTTGATTTGTAGGTTACCTAGAGTTTTATAAAAACTTTTTGTCATATCTCGTACGTTTATCGCAAATGTCATCTGGAAACTTGAAAAAGAAGTTAATTATTAAGCTTAAGCTCGAGCATTTATTACGGTATCTGTTAAAAATCATAAATATGACTGAGATATCTCGCTGTCGCCCCAATAATTTTCAACGATAAGTTTAAAAGTAGACAAGGCAGACAACATTTCAGAAATTAGCATAATTTAAAACACGCAGCTAAAATTCTTCAGAATATTATACTTTAATATTTTAAAGTCTCATTATTCATGGATTAGGTCTTGTATATATTAAAATGCCCTTATCCATTCTTCCGAAAAATATTTTATTTAAAATGCCATTTAGGATTTAAACCTTTAATTTTATAAAATTCATTTTTATCATTGATGTAAGCAAACGACAAGCTGCACGCATGCATATTAGGTAAATAAAAATTGCATCGTCGGGCAGGGAGCTCTATAATACCCTGTAACCTTATGTCAACAGGGGGTGTATGTATAAAACACGGTGCATTGTGTCCAACAATAGTTTGTCCTCACGATAATAAAGGTCGCATGACGGGCTTTTAACAGAATGAGTGGATCCCCCGACAGATAGAGAAAATGTCACATACAGAAATCGTTCGTCCTTTTTTCGTAGGTTCAAATAAAAGGATAGAAAATGTGTACTTTATGAGTTGATCTCCCTGTAATTAATATACTTACTTACATGATGTATATCGTTCATTTATAAATGTTTCTGTCCCTTCACAATTGTTCAAATTCTATGGGAGGAATTGCATTCTTTGCATTAAACGTCAGATTGTAAAATCATAAAAATGACAACTTAGTTGCACTACGGGTGCAGAAAAAGCAAAAAGTACAAAATTGGAAAGCGCAATTTAATTTTATGTCAAAAAAGTCAGAAAGTATTCTCACACGAATTCGTTCGTCTAGCAGGACAACCCTAACAAGTTGTAATTTGACAATTTTAAATTAAAAATAAAGCAAGAGAAAACGTATGCAACTGAGCTAAATAGATGAGTCACTTGCAAAATAGAAGCTGGAGTAAAGCGGCGGGGAAACGGCGAGGGCGGTGAGATCAAAGGAAGCCGCCCTCCAAATCAGATCAGCTCGGGGGTGGGCGCCATTACAACAACATCTCAATGCTCATTTAGACATTTCAGCCCCGTTGTAATATTATCATGCACTCGTTTCCATGTACTTGAATAATTTGTATTTTTCATATACGAGGGTCTATCGCATAACTTAACCTAAGAAAGAACATCCAGAAGACACGGGCGGAAACTGAGAGTCATTTCATAATAATAAACTTTAATATTCAACATCCTTTCCAGCAATCTAAAATTAGTAGCGGATACGAAGAATGTCGAGCAGCTGTTGCATTTCTTGTAGCAAATTACGAACATTTTAGTAGAACTACAGTTCTCCAAGTCCAATTTGTAATTGTTATGATATAAAGTGAGCGGTAGTGAATGAGGTGAGTGGGTGGCCCCTGTTAGTTAGGGCCCCCGCGCCGCGGCGCTGATGTAGCTGCAGGCGGCTCAGCTCAAAGGCTTTATAAATAACATAACACAATCTACCGGCGACGCATCTGTGGAAATTTTATTAGTCAACGAAGACGCGCCGCTGTTTCGTTTTTCGTACAGCGTCGAGGCGCTACCATCAATAAATGCTTCAAGGTAAATTATTCTAAAATAATAATTTTCAAATCACGATTAAAAACTGCAATTATTTAATTGCACACAACTGCGGTATAAGGTCAGTTAATTTGTAATACTTGGTGACATTTGAGACGCTGTATCCACAAGTGCGAAGGAGAAATTATAAATGCAGAACGGAAAGTCGCGCAAAAATGCTTCATTCCAAGTTCTATTATTTTCTTTACGTTTGGTAGATACGTCAATTTATTTGTTTTAAACAGAAATGTAACGCCCCTCTGCGGTCTACGAAATAAAAAACAACCCTGATTAAAAACTAAATACTGTGGCGTGAGACTACACACGACTTTCTTTTATGTATTATAGATATGCAAATAATGTCCACAAATGATTAAAATGTTATTTATGCATATTTTGGGAATGATAATTGCAACGGTCACCCATCCAAATTACTGGACACGCAAAACGCTGCTTAACTGTATTGAGATGTTATGGGATAACTCGCTTCAACATATATTTTCAAAGAAAGCAAAAAGTTTATGCAAAGGTATCAAAGACCTTAGCACACTGGTAAGTTTTCGAGAAAATCGCAAAAAACTTAAAAATAGCAAGAACAAAATGGCACTTCCGGTCATTCGATTTTAACTAAATTCTTGCCGTGACATGTTAGGAAGGTAGAAAACTTAAGTACAAAATTTCATTCTTCTACGATAGTTAGTTTTTGAGATATGTTGCTCACAATTATTACTAAAAGTACTTCCGGTTACCCCGTTCTCAGAAATTTATTAAAGAAACCGCTTAGTTCATATAAAATTGAATTAAATAACTAAGAAATATAGTATTTAAGTTTAAAGAAAACGTTAGAACCAAATTCGGAAAAGTGGTACTAGCGGTTCTCCAATTTTAACCAAACTCCCAGTTACTTTATACAGAGTTATCAAAAAATGTACTTCCGGTTACTCCATACACATAAAATTATTTGAGAAACCGCTTCGATTATATGAAAGGGCATTAAATAACTACAAATATGGTAAATTAAAAAAATATCGTTAGAACCAATTTCGAGAAAATTGCGAAAAACCAAAAAATGACAAGAGTAAAATGGCACTTCCGGTTATCCGATTTGAGTGAAATTTTTGCAGCCACGTGCCCGGATTAATATAAATGTAAATATAAAATTTTGTTTATCTACGACTTTTAGTTTTCGAGATATCCTGTTCCCAAAACAATACTTTCTCTTTTACCTAAAAAAAGTAATTGCCAAAAGTTTGGGTACAAATTGAAATTATTGCACTCTTGTCTGAGCTAGACTATTAATGTGGCACCTACAGTAATGCAAATAATGCAACATCCACGTAAGTGGATATCGATTGTTTTGATCATGTGAGACATTGTTCGTTGGATTAGAATTAATTATTCTAAACAAAAGTGGAACTTAGAACCACCACCGCGTTTAGTTACGCAAAAACAGCCTAGTTACGTTTAGAATCTGGTTTCGCGGCACTTCTCAATTTCAAAATAAGAATTTTGTAAGGACCCGTTCGTCACCTGATGAAACGAGCCGTTTCTTAAAACAATAACAATTTTAAACACTCAGCACATGCGTGCAGAAAATCGGTATTATTCTAAACAGGTGATAGGGAAGGTTAATTGGAACAAAAAGTCCTAGCCGTGTTCAAGAAAACACGAGCAGAACCAAAACTTCAACGTCAACAAATATCCCTTTTGATTACAAAAAAATGTTTTTTAATGTTTTATTGATTTTAAATTTAATAATTACGGCTAATATTTGACAGTAGATTCGATTGCATGACAGTTCCTTGTCGATTTATTAATTTCGGACGCTTATAAAGTATGCCACAGAAAACCTGAAACAATTATATTACACCTAAAAATTATAAAAATATGTTCTAGATGTTCCCGTTGTACTTGAAAACATTTTTCATACTGCTGTCTACAATTATTAAACATTCTCCTAATAAGAGAACTCGGATGTCAGCTATAGCCCGCCGAACATTTAACTTTAATTGGGCACAGTTTTATGGAATGGGATTTCTGTAGAACTTTTTTTTCAAAATTTCCCACAAATCAAGAGTTGTGAGGTATGCAGAGTTAGAAGGATAATTGTAATCAGTACTTCTGCAAATAAATCTGTTGTACAAAAGGGAAGCTTTGTCTAGCGGTATATGCGATGGCGCCGTTCTGCTGAACCCATCTGGGAGCGGCGAAATGAATTTCTTCCCAGATAAAATCGCCGAAGATCTTAGAAAGATGCACTGTTCAACATCTGTCATGTTCGTTCTCGATTAAGTATGGATCTCATTCCCGGAAATAGCACGCCACACTGTTACCTCCTGGTTGTAGTGAAGTTTTTCAATTGGTGGTTTTTCAAAACCCAATCAGGACACCAAATATTGGAAAGAAAGTCTGCATCTGTTCTGGCACAATATTCCATTTTACGTTTCTCAAGAATTGAATGCGATACGAATAAGTTCCGAAGTCCTTTGCGACACGTTGGATGCAAGATCGTCCTAAATTAAGTACCTTTGCGGCGCTACTTTTTTGGAGAAGAATGTGGAACTTCATCAAGAATCCGACTGAAATTCTAACTTTTGCTCTGGCAAAGCACAAAACAGGTGTTTCTAAATTTTTTGATGCCAAAATTGTACGCTTAGTTGCAAAACGTATGTTAAAACGTCAACTGAAGCGGGTAGATAGAAATCGCAAACTGACAACTATAGGCTACTGTGACAACAAACTTGACATTTCGGTTGACTTCGTAGTTTCTCAATGCAGACCAAAATTATATGCACCGAGTTTTGGTAGCTCAAGCCTATTTTTCAGGATTCCGGTGTCCTACAAGTTTCCGAGTTTCAAACATCAGCGAATTACGAAACAATTTACCGCAACCGCAGTTAAAACGGCGAACATGTGGAGTAGACCCTTAAATAGACATAAATATGCAAGATTTACGTGATTCATAATATGTATAAGGTGTAATTGAGACAGTTGTGTGGTTTAGTAGTTAATAACATTATGCTATTTGCGAAAGATGTAAGAATGCTATTTTTATTAGATAGTAGATAAAAAGAAAAATTACTCAATGAAATTAAGCGTTCTCAAAGTATCATATGGTGGTATTAAAAATTTAAGAAAGTAACATTAAAATATACAAGCGTTACGCGTAGAAAATACCAGAAAATACCAAATACCACTCATATTAATGCTATTGGAATTAAAAACTAAACAAAGCAAAAATTGTTGCGACAGAGCGGTTTGTATTCTAAAGCCAACTGTAAATATGACCGCATGTGACAAAGTTGTGCTGTTACCGCATTTTATTGATTTACAAAAACGTTGTAATCTTCTAGTTTGAGTTTAGACGTGACATGTTTGCAGTTTTATTAATTTTTCGTGAGAAAGCTGAGGAGTTTCGGATCATGGTCTTCCAAGGGGGGCAAAGCCTCGAAAAAAACTTACATTTACTGCATTTTTGATTCATACGGGAAGTGGGAATCAGTGCCCTGTGTATCGATCTCTATGAACGTTCTCCGACGAAGTTGTTTTTATAATTCATGAAAACATTTTATTACATTAAATCGCACTTAATCTTTGAGATTTCTGGTGACAAATATATACCTAAGAAAGTCTAACTTTCAAAAATAAGATCTCTAAGTGACCATATTGTGCAAAACATTATTTATTATGCAACTTTAATTCAGCAATTCCCCAATTACGTGAAGGCAGCTTGTATAGACATTGGCCTTGAAATATTTCCACGGTAAAGAAAGGCTGTCAAGTCCGGGCCTCTCACAGGCCAGCATAAATTTCGTAGAACCCTTGTTGAGTTTCCAGTGATGTGATTCAATGGGAGAACAAATTTCATAATGATTACACGTGTTGGAGCTTATTACTATACTGGCGCCAAACTGCTCACCTTGCATAACTTTACTATGTTTCAACACAAAAAACACGTTTTAAACTGTTAAGGATTTATAAATGCATTTTTACTTTCTCTTACCTATATGAAATATAGAATAGAGAAAGTATTGTTTTCGTCCAAAATTTTCGATGTCAAAATTTTAGTGGAAATACACG
>JAHWXV010489693.1:0-20402 GCA_024586415.1 Phrixothrix hirtus | reverse complement strand
TTTGCTATCAAAGTGATACGGATAACGGCTGCATGTGTTTAATGCATTCGATTTTGCAACATGATGCAATATTTGTAATTAATGGTTTATTAATTAATTCATATTTTAATAATCGGAAATTAGTATTTCGGTTGTTTGTCAATGCTTATCACAGCGATCTTGAATAGTTTCGGGCGGTAGCGGTATTTATTTGCATCAGGTTGCGTTATCTTGTTTAATTATTTTACAGCATTTTTAAGGCAGCTTTTAATTAATAAATTTTTCTATTACTAATTTTCAACTTAAACTAAGGCACTCGCGCACGGTACTTTGCTCTTTCTTAAAGTTTATTAAGTCTTTAATTCAATGTTTCTTAATTACACTCCCGTATTTAAGAATAGAGCGAAAATGCGTAGAATTTTTAGGTATTCTTTTTAAATCCCGTTTCGCGTTATTCTATCGGTTCGTATAAACGTTACAAGAGGAGTAGGAGAAACCTATTCTATTTCATAACCAACCGAAATAGTTCTAGAGAAGTACAATTTGTTGTCCAAAGGTCTGCTACATTTTGGTGTGATGACTTCATTACCCCAGCCAAGTAGAATAAACCGAAGAGTGCCTTTATTACCTCTATGTTAGTATCCTGCGCGTCGCATTCTCTTGAATAACTTTTTCAAATTTTTTTAAGCTTCAGATTCGTAAATTTTGCCATTTCTTCAATTACGTTATCTGGAAAAACCAACTGCCAACTTTCTATTTCCGTTTTAGAATATTTTGAAGCTTGTTTTTCACCTAGTGAATGCAGAACAATATTTCTTCTTCTAGTGCGCGATTATGTGCAGGAGGAAACACATTCCGCAACGTAATATTGTCTCGACCGATATAATGGGGCTTTGGATATGTTGATATTTCAGAGTCTAATGCGTTGGCTCAAACTAGGAACAAGTTTTTCTACGTCTGAATCGTTACTGTCATCCGATTCGTTCACGAACTTAGCATCTAATTTATCCAACCTTGTTAGCAGTTGTTCATCTTGGTTACCCATTTCATATAATTGATACAAAAGCAGTATGTACAAAATAAACATCGAAGCTGTTTATAATAATCAACGTGATACAATGGTAAAAACACTAACGCGGGAGGTCAACGTGTGAGCGGAGCGCTCAGTTTATCGACTCGTTCTGACAATAATCGTGAAATTCGGCGATCCGTCATATTATGTAATGCTGTGGTGACATAGTCGACCTCTTAATACGTGCCGGGAAAGGTATACAGCATTCCCGGTAATTCTATCGCTTGCTTCTCTATCTACACTGGTTTAAAGACAAAAGTGAGCGCTATACTCACACGTTGACCAACTACGGATTAAGGTTGTTTATAGACGTTGGTGCATCATGGAATATCTTTTCCGATAGATTTCTATACATCGCAGTAAACTGCACTGTAGGTGAAAATTATGTACTTGTGTGGATATATCGTACTGAAATTTATTAATATTGCTTTTCCATTAATCGGACCGGCAATTAGCAATAGAATCTACGGTTCGGATCTAGGTGTTATGTATTCACATCAAACAAAATTAGCAAGTGTAATCTAATTTGACTTTAATTTACCAAGGTCTATTTACAGTGTTGCAATCATATCTCAGTAGATCTAGCTAATTCAAGTTTCCATAGCATTTCGTTGTTTTTGAAGTGGCAAGGATCTCTTTTACATGATTTTTAGGAGCCTACTTTATAGTTTTCAATTTATAAGCGTTTGTTGTACCGTTAATTCCCTTAATTTTTGATGTTAGCCGCATATGTTTATTGTTAACGGTCTCCCTTTTAAAAACATGATGTTTCCAATTTATAACAAACCAAATTTCTTTAATATTTCAATTTATATTACTATTATTAACATGTTTTTGAACAAGATTTATGCCATTTTTTTAATGAATTTTTATAAACTTTATGTATTATTTGTTAATACTTGATCATGACATTCGACTTGGATTTCCTAGAATTTTGGTCTACGTGCTACTTTAAATTTGTTATTGCTAGACTTTCTTAGAATTATGATTGATGGCAGATGTTCTGTCTGCAATAAGTGCATGCAGTTTAATTTCGCAGAAACATACATTTTGTAACAGTTATTATATTAAGTAATATGATTATTTAAACAATTTCTGAATGCTGGAATATTTCATTCTTATCTAAATTTCCTAAATGTTTACCTAGCAAATTCGGTATTGAAAATGAAAATTTTGATAATAATTTACATTTTATATTGGGTAGCCAAATACGAAAAGTCGTCAGTACACGAATTGTGATAATATTTAAACCGGAAGTTACATTAAAATCGAACAGTATACAAAATTGTTAAAAAAATATCGTTTTGCGTTTATGTAGTTCGCGAGCATCACTCGAAGTATAAAATTAAATGTAGGAATTTTTAATAAATAAATAAAATTCTAAAATAAATGCGATTAGTAAAAATTTATGATTAAATTTTAATTAAAAACAGGTAAAATATTTTACCAAATAAAGGTGAATTTATTAAAAAACAAAGGGTGAGGCGTCTTGTGTTTTTCACTCTAATTAGAAAGTAAACATGTTATTAAATGAAATTGACATGAACCAAACGTTTATGACGTGTTTTCATATGTAAGCGAGATACTAACTGTCAAAGAAATGATTACTTCAAGAGTTATGAAATTTTAAATTGTAAAATGTCGGCGATAGTACGTTTTATTGAATCAAAGTAAAAGATTTTGTATACAAATATGGTTGTAAAACTAGCGCATTGAAGCAAGAAAATGCGCAACCTTTGTAAACTTTGGAAACATTGATTATTAAAGTTTGGAAATTTCCGTGCATGAAAAACTGAATCTTTTTATGGTCATTCTTAAATTTGTATCAAACGTAACCTCGGTTGCCGGATTTCCACGCCGTCGCCTTCTCATTGGCTAGTAATTTCAAATTGAAAATTTGCGTGCGGACAGAAAAGTTGTTTTTAATTTAATATTAAATCTGAGAAAAACTTGTTTCGATCGCCGTTTTCGCATTGAACACTGGATTTTGGATCAACTCTTAATCTGTATTAAACCTATCACCGATCGATGCTTAGCCCTGGTTCTTGCTTTAGCGTTAGGTGGTACTACCTCTATTTCTTTAACTGGCTGTACAGAAGTTTAACAGTAGGCAGTTTTAATAACCTCTGCGTCAATATGAATGAGAGCTATTCTATAAATTAAGTTATTACGTAAATTCTTGCATTCTCACTCATCTTAAATGTAAATATCTAAAAATTTACCGTTCATATAAGTACTACATTAGTAGTTGGTACTATATGTGTAGATAGACACCTATTCGCACATACTTCATGTGGAAAGTCACTTTCAAATTTTATTGAATTATTCACCTAGACATTGTCGTGGCAATATAACCGGTCGTTGAAAATGACTCTCATTTATCGACAACTGCTTTAGAGGCGAGTCGGTTAATCGATGACATTTGTGATGCATAGCTTGCTCCAGTTTTTGAATTAAGTTTCCTTACGTGCTGTCAAAATGTATGAAATGTTTGTTTACAAAGGTCCTAGTTATTACAAACGAAAGCTCTTGGGTGACGCATGCACTAATAATAGTGTACTGTTCACATTGAGCCGTTAGACTCTGGTCTCCTTTGAAACATTCATAATCGATGCTTCACTTAAATGTCAAAACCATCCACGTTAAATTGTGTCAATTGTAGATTGCTTAAGCGAATATACTCCAGCATGGTGTTATAAGACATCTGATTAACAAAACAAATAAAGAAAATTTTTCTGATTATTTAAACGAATTTCCTTGGGTATTTTATGTATTATATAAGTAACTTCGTGTTGTGTGAAATCTTTCTTTAGAAATACTTATGTAGCTGTAGTAATTAATTTTTGAAAAATGCGATGGTTTTCATGGTTATTTACTCGTTCCTTGCGGTTACATACCTCCCTGTATGTAACACGTGGGAAAATCATTTGCCTAGTTTTAGTTTTCTATTTAAACATTTGAAACTGAATTATCATGTAAACAGCATTCAGTCTTTCCTGGGTTACCACGGTATAGATCATAGCTACGACATAGAAACAGTAGCTATCCGAAATGTTGCTAAAGTCTCGCCTACTTTCAAGTTTCTGGTAGCAAGCGGAGAAGGTCAAGAAACATCTTTCAAATATTGGCAATTAAGCGCAAAAATTTTGGAAAGTTGAATTAAGGACGTTACTGACTTTGAGTCACTTACTTGATAAACATAGGCCAGAAAACATTATCGCGAAAGATCTTTAAAGCAAACAATAGCGAGCTTTAACGATGCTTCAGTATATCTGCTACAAAAAGATGGGTGTAATAATGCATAGCAATGCACTTTCAATACTTAACTTAGTTGACAACTAGAATTACCCCTGTTAGATACTTCAAAATCTTATTGATAGGTTTAAACAAAAATGTGAAATAAGCAAAACTTAGTGTTCTATTAAAAAAAATCTAACAATAGCTTAAAAGTTCTAATTGGTAAATTATAATAATTTGATCGGCCAATTGAGAAACAAGTAATATGTCACGCTAAACAATAATTATTAATTTTAGTTGGAGTGCAGTATTTTTATTATTTGTATTACAACACAAATTTTATAAACAGAACCGAATCTACACAACAAGAGTTGGATTTAGAATACATAACTTTGCTATGCTCAAATTGTGGACTACAATCGGCTAACAAAGGGGCGAAGGCAAGAAACAATAAAAAGGTGAAAACCACCTTGATAGAAATTTGGTGCAGTTTCTCTGTACTGCCTGGGCGAAGTAATTCCTTCTACAAGGCTGCTTGTTAGAAAAATTCTCAAATCACATGTACTTACAAAATAACTGACGCAACAATTTCAGTTACTAAGCTGTTTAAAACATGATGAAGTTTTTTTCAAAGGTTAAAAATAAAATGGAAGGCCAAGCTTAACATAGGTTTAATTTTAAAACTTATTATTTAATCAACAAAAACTTTTTAATAGTCTAAAATTAAATTAGAATTAATAATTAACAATTAACAAAAATATTATAACCTTGTCACGTATGCCCGAATTCTTATATTAATTACAAGATCGTAGTTGAATTTCTGTATACTAATTTATTGATTCATGTAATTAATTAGAGAGCAAGAATTAGTAAAACGCTGTATATCAAAAATATATCAAAATAACTAAATTCATAAGATTAACAAATCCATATTAACATATAAATGTATTCTATTAATTAAAACAAAAGTCAAAACATGAATTCAAATGTTACATCAATGATAACAAATAAGTGTAAATAAAATAGGTAATTCAATACTAACAGATCCCTCTAGTGGTGGAGGACAAAAATAAAATATGTATTTTAGATAAGAACCTAGAATATAACGAAATATATTATGTAATTAGAAAACAGTAGGATTAAATCAAATACATAAAATAAATTAGGCATGTAGAAAACTACAAAATCAAACATCACTCACACATAGAGGGAATGCGCAGCTCATTCTTAATAAATACAAAGTTGATAAAGTCCTTATCATCCATAGTTATGACTAATTGTAAAACAAGTTAGAACACTTTCAGTTCACAAACTTTACCTCTAATAAATATTCTTGATCCCCCCATTTATAAATATTTTGTCAGAACTCGATTTATTACGATTATGATCACTGCACTTTTGAACACTTTTCCGAATTTACGTGGTTATAAGGATCTTTTAGATCACCAGTGCAGCTTTATAAATGTTTTTAAAGGACTGTAATGGTGTTCGTCTGGTAACGTTACGTTTATAAGGTAGTGTGGTTATACAATAGGATGCTACTTAGTTAATAGCCAAATCTTTACGATATTTAGGTGTAGAGTAAATAAATTGGGAGGGGGTTGCTATCGACACAATTAAAAGATCACCTATTGTGACGAACTCCAAGTAATTTTAACAATGCACTCGAATGTCTGCTGTTATCTAAGTAGCTTGTGTAAGTTACTCAATTTTTGAATGTGATTTAATCTTTTAGGTGAATACCTGATGTTAGGGAGGATTTACAAGAATTTACAATAAATATTAGAAGTTTACACAAACGAGTTTTATTACAAACACGTATGCAATTGACAAGATAATTACGAACTAAAATTTATTTACTAAGCCCTAAGAGCTAATTAGAACAATTAGGTTTATTACAAGTTTTATAAATATAATAGCATTGGAAAGAAACCACGATGTCAGATAAATGAACGCTTATCTAGTTTTATTGCTAGACCTTTCCATAACCCTCATAATTGCATGTTCATTTCGAGTTGGGTTGGCGTTCACATATCTTATTTAAATATGTTGGCTCCGTTGGCAGCTATAAACAATTACAATAAATGGCTTGAATACCTACTTTAGTTATGTAATATTTGTTTGGTTTTAGAATGAAGCAGACACACTGTTTCAAAGCTCCATTGATTTTTATCAACAAGTTCAGGATTAAAACCCTTCCTATAACGGATATTAATATTTACGACCCGCAATGTTACCTGTTAATGACCCTTGTATACTCTGTCTAAACGAATGTCTACTTATTCATCCTAGTGATCTCACCAAATAAATTTAATTAACGACTTATTTATATTTCAGCAAGTAAGAACAGAGACTTACGATCCATGCATTTATTGAAATTTTCAAAATTATAAAAAGAATAATAATTCGACAATAATCACTTACAATACTAAATTACACAAATGATATATGAAATAAGTAATGTTTACAAACCTTCGGTTATTTTCCTTTCCAAAGTAGTAAACAAGACTTTATGATGTTTATTTAAAATCGAAAGGGAAAGGAACTTCTGGTTTGTTTCTTAATTTTATTTATTTAAAATAAAGCAAATTTTCATTTTTTTTAAAATTAGTTATCTAGCACTTCGTTTGTTCAACGTACGTTTTTAAAAGAGTTGATTAAAACACTTACAATTAATTTCAGGAGTATACTTTCTACGATGTTAAACTTCTAGACTTCCTTCTAGTTATGCGAAGTCTGGGTCAGTTGCCTTTAAAAGGATTTACGCTCCTTTTAAATAATCCAATTCAAACTTGTGGCCTTCTCTTTAAGATTTTTCCTATGAATTTTGGAAAATTTAACTTACTTTGACATGAAAATTTTTGTAAATTTTAATGTTGTCACAGCCCTCGCATGTGTGACACAAATTAAACCATTTACATCTTCTGTTTTCGACAGACCTTAGAACTTGGCTATGCTTGATTGATTCAGCATCAATATTCACGCACAAGCAAAAGATAAAGATGAAATTGCGTCTTCCGATCTTATATTAATTCTTGGAGATCCCACTACTATAATTTCTAACCAATGGCCGATTCGAGATTTCAAAAGTTTTGATTTCATGTTTGAAATAACGAACGTTACGTTTCCGTTCAAATAGAGGTGTTTTCCTTTGCATTTTACAGCTTAAGTCCCCTGTTTCTTTTATAGTCGGAAAAAGGTACTTCCCTTTTGGCGGTTTCTTTACCTTAAGAAATTTTATGTAAAACGTTTGATTGAATAAGTTTGTTTTACTTCCCGATGCTTTGAAGCTGGTCATGTTACATAGGTTTTGAAATCACGCGCAACTCGTTTATTGCCGCACTTTACAACTAGTACCCTTATGAACTGTTATAGTCTGTGAAACTTAGTTTAAACTTAATGCTACTTGTTACTTTATATTACAGCAAACTTATTTTAGAAATTTAAACTAAACGATAGTTTATTAGTTTTCTAACGTTAGAACACGTAATTATTTGCTTATTAATTATGGTGTCTGGCAATGTTAGGTAACACATGCTTTTATTCAAATTATCTAAGAACTACAATAAAGATTGATCTATTTCCTGTGTTACCCCTTTTAAACTTTAAACAAAACGCTAACTTTGTTAAAATGTGTCTTCTTCGCTTGTTATCACAACTTGGAGATAACTTAAAACCCATGACTTTGGATATCGGTCTCTCAGTGGACGTTTTGATTTTTGAATTGCATCTTTGGAAAGGTACAACTCAAATGCTGGCTCGAATATTAATTAGGATCTCGATGGACTTGCGATCTGCGAATTTTCTATTATGTGATCTGAGGTGGATTTTGCATCATTCTGGTCTAGCCATTTGAATGAACAGCGAATGTTATCTTAACACGAATTGGCTAAGTGGTATGTTACGCATGAAGTTCACGCGACTCTTGGCACAAGACAAGCGAAAATTGTTCCATGTCGTGCTATATCGACGTTGGAGCTTCCCGACATACTTCTTGCTGGCCAATGATATGTAAGAATTTTTTTGAATTTTTACCCAATCGGATCTTGCGTAAGCCCCTTTGTTTAAACTTTCTCGTAGCTGGTGTACGTTACCCTTTGCCTGTGGTGAATTCCATTGTAGAAACTGTCTTCACGTATATTTTAAATGGTTATGACTTCCTGTTTAATGCTTTTATTGTTACATGGTTAGTTATCGCTAAATTACAAGAGGTTTATCTTTTTTATCATTAACTTTCTAAATGCGTATTTTTAACATTTTGGAAAAGTTCCTATAACAAATTTCAAATTACATGAAACTTTCTGTATATATACAGACCGTTTCAAATGAAATCGGGATTGGTTCTGTAGATCATGCAAATGTGTCACCGTTACAAAATAAATTGAATGAGGTTTTAAAGTAATTATCTAGGTAGCCTATGACCGCTTAGTTTATTAGATAAAACAATTGCAGCACCAAGCTGTCATTATTATTTGTAATGTTGTCGCTAAAAAATTGCACCAGAGAAGAAATGCGCTCAGTTATAAGATTTTTAAGTGCTGAGGGTGTAAATATATCTGAAATTCATAAAAGAACGATAAATTTGTATAGAGTGTACGACTCGTTCAAGTGTTTTTGAATGGATCAATAAGTTTTAAAACGGAACTGAGAGTGTGAGAGGCGCGCTCGGGATAGGTGAATCGTTTAATCACTCCAGAGAACATTGCAGTGGTTCAAAAGCTGATTTATCAAAACAGGGGAATTAAACTTGAAAAAGTCACATTACAAATTAATGTGAGCATTGGTACAGCTCATAATGTTGTTGTGGATCACCTTAAATTTTTTAAGGTGTACGCAAGATGAGTTCTGAAGCAGTTGACTGTCCAACTTACAGAACAACGCCTTCAAGCATGTGTTGCTCTACTTCATTGATATGAGAAAAACGGGAAAGCTTTTCTGAACAGAGTAGTGACCGGTGATGAAAAGTGGGTACACTACTGTCAACTTGAGGGCAAGCAGTTAAGCAATGGCCCTATGCATCGTGGCCAAAACAAAAAAAAATTCAAAGTAGCATCGTCTCCAGGAAAAGTGATGTCAACCGTATTTTGGGATAAAAATGGCGTCATTGTTGAAGATTACCTAACTAGGGACAGTACAGCGAATAGCACTACCTATTTAAGTCTGTTGAAAGACCCCCTGAAACCAGAAATAACGACGAAACGCCGTGGACTTTTGACAAAAGGTGTTTTTCTTCAACATGATAACGCTCGTCACCATAGTACGAACATAATGCAACAAACAATTGAAAATCTTGATTTTACAGTGATTGAACGACCACCGTACTCTCCCGATCTAGCGTCAAGTGATTACCACCTTTTTGGAGCATTAAAAAAGAATGGCCTGCATTTACCGAATCACGAAAGCGTAAAAATCGCGGTACATAAATTGTTTCGCAAGTAGTCAAAAAAGTTTTTCTCGGATGGAATTGACACATTGGTCGATAGGTGGAAAAGGTGTATTGATAGGCAAGGAGAGTACGTAGAGAAATAATATGTTTACAAGTAATTTTTTGCAATAGAAACAGTTTACAAACCCAATCCGGATTTCATTTGAAACAGTTAAAGTTATTTATTTAAAATTAAAGTATGATTTTGACACTATTTAATTATTTTGGAGAGGTTTCTGTAATTATTTTAAATTACATGAACATGGAAAGGTTCATAAAATTAATTACTTATAATTAAATTATGCTTTTATGAATAATGGGAATAGACCCTCTCTGTTGATTCCGTTGTAATGACAGTCTTTAGAACCTCTTTCATTGATTGTAATTTCAGTTGGAATCATCGGTTAGATACATAAACGGGCAAGAGAACGTTCTTCCTTATTTGGTATGCCGCCAAACGTCAGGAAACAGTCTGTATAGGTTATACAACATTTTTTGATGGTCTTTTGTATGTTTAATCCTATATATAAAACCTAGTTATCTACTAATCGATTCAAATGTCATCCTATATCACACGAATTTCACTTTTATGAACGAAATACACTATTATGTACGAAGTAGATATTTCATTATAATAGGATAGCATTGCATGCATGAGAAATCTTATGCATTAAGTAGCATATATGTATGTATATCATAGAATGTAAGAATGTAAATAATTGTATATAGTATGGGTAAAATATTGATGTGTAAAAATGAATGCATTCTTGTCATGTTAATTGACTAATTGGCTAACGTAGAATCTGTCCACATATAGATAGAAGCATAAAATATACAGTGTGATATGTTTAAGATGAAGACACCCCTGTGTCTCAGTTATTTTTGGAAGTATAAATTCGAAGTAGAATTTTATAAGCTGCATTTTTAGGGTTCTCGGCTTAAATGTGGGGTGTAAACCCAGCCTACTACGATTTAGCAAATATATCCAATTCTCGATACTTCACGATGCGACAGAGATATTGAAGAAAGTTACGGAATTTCAGGACGAAATTCGAATTTCGACATTTTTGTCACTTTTACGCCAAGTCCGAATTTCTTATCAGTTGTCTCACTAGTTAGCCATGGAAAAAACAATAATATTGTCTACTAATGTCAATTGGCTGTTAATTGCATTAGTAAATAACATTAAAATGCCACCTCTACGTCTCAGTTTAGAAGAAAAGGTTGTAATAATCAGATTATTTGGTGACAATATTAGAAGTAGCAGAGAAGTTGAGCAAGAATTCAACTTAAGACACTCGCAGAGAATATCTATTCGACATGGAACTGTTGCAGCTGTGAATTTACGTTTTAGTCAAACTGGGAGTGTATCAAAAATTCCGGCAATTGACGGTCCCATTCGAAATTTTAGCCTCAACTCGTACCGATTCTCAAATGAGTTTACGTCAAAGGGCTTTACAATTGATTGTGAGCCAAGGAAAAATTAGACAGTGCCTTGTTTGTCACAAAATAAAGCCTTTTAAGACAAAATTTTTACAAACGTTGAGAGAAGGTGCCGAAATAAAACGATTAGATTATTGTCTTTGTGCCCAAGGAAAGTTTTTAAACGATCGAGATTTTTTAAAGAAAATTATGTATACTGATGAGGCAACGTTTACTACTAATGGCATAGTGTCTTCCAAAAATTGCAGATACTGGTCTACAGAAAATCGTCACTGGATTATTAACTGCAAAGATCGATATTCACAAAAAGTCAACGTTTGGTGCGGCATTTTAGGGGACAGAATAATTGGTCAATTTTTCTTTTTTAATACCCTAAACGCTCAACGAATATTTAATTTCTTTGCTAACCAATTCTGGGATATTATCGAAAATCCATCCCTCAACGTGCGATTGATTTGAGAATGGCTAAACCAACATTTCCCCATACGCTGGATAGTCAGAAATAGTCCACTTCAACCATGGCCTCGCCGTTCTCCGGATATTTCACCATTTGGCTTTTATTTCTGGGGTACCATTAAAATTAAGGTGTACAAATCAAGGCCTCAAAATCGGAAAGAGCTTTGTGAAAGAATAGTTGAAGGCTGCCGTGAAATAAATGTAGTAGAACTTAGGAGAATTGTTCAGTACAATCGGAAGAGAATTGAGAAATGCACCAGGCTCGATGGTGGCCTAGTTGAAGGAAGTCACATTCCATAATTTTACGATTTTGGCGCCTCAATACCAGCTATTTTTTTGAAATTTTTCCAGATTAATTGTGTTGAATAAATATTTTTTCTTTGCTTTTTATTTTATTATTACCAATATTTACTTTTCCACAGCTGGCTAGTGAGACAACTGATAAGAAATTCGGACTTGGCTTAAAAATGACAAAAATGTCAAAATTCGAAATTCGTCCTGAAATTCGGTATATGGCGTTAAAATAAGATTCCGAACTACTTTTTCTAGTAACTTTTTTCGATATATCTGTCGCATCGTAAAATTTCGAGAATTGGCTATATTTGCGAAATTGTAGTAGATTGGGTTTACACCTCATATTTAAGCCGAGAACTCTAAAAAATGCAGCTTATAAAATTCTACCTCTGTACCAAAATTCGAATTTATATTTCCAAAAATAATTGTGATATAGGGGTGGTGTCTTCATCTTAATCATGTCACACTGTGTATACTGGGCTAGCAACATACACCTGCACTCGAAGATATCGATATAGGGCCGACGAACCTTCGCCTTTACAACAATACGATCGAATCAATCCTAATCCACCTCATCATCTTCATCTAAATAAATAGTCGAACTAAAAATTAGTTCGACTTAAATATATTCTATGCCGATTTCAATTTATAAAGGTTAAAGATTTGGCTAAAGAAAATATAAATAATTAACGAAAAGGTCGACGCAATTCTAAATATTCAAATTACGTGAAATTATATAATTTTATGATAGGCGACATGATGATTCATATTGAGACAAGACGAGTGCATAAAATTGTTTTAAACTGGATGTGCGTACTTTTAGCTAAATTGTTCTAGAGGTAGCAAACAAGCATTTCTACTTGCCCTTTTATAAATTGTTTGTAACACTTGGTAGTACACGTTTGGATCAGTGTCATATGTACTAATGGAGTCGAATACGAACCGCCTCGGCAAGTATACGGTGTTTATATTTGTGAGTTATAATAACGTGATAGTTTCATTTTTTTGTTCTTTTATAATAGTTGCAATTTTAATTTAGAACTAGTGATAAGATTACGATTATTGCTGTTGTCTACGATAACGGCGACCGCGGCTACAGGCGTCGGTCGCTATATTTGTCACTGATAAGTGCTATTGTTAATTAAAGACATTTTTTACCTTCGTGAGTTATCATCCAATCTAACTGGAAAGAAACGCAAATCTAGTAAATTCAAAACATTTAAAAGTATGGTGGAATCAACCGTCGGTGAGAATGAAATCACAATGGCTTACATTGAACCACATGATGAAGTAGTCATTATAGGTGAGTTATCACAAAATACAATACAATCTAATAAGCGATTGCTAGAATCTTCCCATTTCAAATCGGTAATAAACAATGCAAATTTGATACCAATGAATTATTAAAAAGGAACAAATATTATTTACCATCTCAATGTGAAGGTAGCCTAAATGATAATGGAGAGGAAACCGCCGATATTGATTTAACTGCCAAAAAAATAAAAATACCCCCAATCTTTATTCACGATGCAATGAACTTCCAGGAAATTCTAAAAGATATCAAATCCCAAACTAAAATAAATTTACGCTACTAACAAAAGGTACACAATTAAAAATTTACTTAGAAAATATTGAAGATTATCGTAATCTAACAGCTTCTTACGACAAAGAAAATAATATTCGGTATCATACATTTCACAATCCGGACTCTAATACATTATCAGTAATAATAAGAAGTATACCAGTTGCCATAAAGGATAACGAAGTTAAACAAGAATTCCTAGAAAGAAATTAACCAGTGATAAACGTAACACGTCTGTACCATAAAGTCAAATAGCCAATCCCAATATGTGCAGTAACATTAACAAAAAATGAACAAACAAATGGTATCTATGATCTCAATAAATTATGCTATTGTATGGTATTAGTGGAAACTAGACGTAAAATAAAAGACATACCTCAATGCACACGTTATCAACGCTTTTCTCACAAAAAAAATTGTTGTCATCTTAACCCCTGTTGCCTCAATTGTCTAGGCGATCACCCAAGTTCTAAATGTTTAAAGAAAAATCCTAATAAACCACAATGTGTTAATTGCGGTGGTTAACATACTGCCAATTAGAGAGGTTGTGAATACTATCAAAAACTACTAAAATCAAGACCTAGAGCAATAAGGTCAAATCTCAATAACATCCAAATGAGCAATTCAAATATCTCGAGTAATCTTCCAACTATAACTGATACAAATTTTCCAAAATTTCCCAACTCTGGAATAAATGGAATACACAAAAATCAAATAATGCAAATACACATGATACAACCAGTACAGCAGATAATCTCGCAGGAGTTAACATAAAAGCGATCACACCTTACTTAAGAGAAATCAAAGATTTCTTATTATCGTTAATCCCAATCTTATTTGAATATGGCAGTAAATAAAACCAAAACATGTGTTACTTTAAAACTCTGCAATTGGAATGCAGATGGTATTATTAGCCAACGATCAGTTGTGAAAGCATTCCTAGAAAGGCACAGTATCGATGTGTTATGTGTCACAGAAACACATCTGTTATTAGAACAATAATTAAATATATCGGGATATACTGTATTTTGACATGATCGGCAAGGTAACAGTGGATTTGGAGGCGTAGCAATAATCGCTAAAAAACAATTAAAGGTACACTCAATCGAAATTTCGCCGATTAATAGCCTAGAAGTAACTGCGGTACATTTGAAACATGGTAATAATCAAAATTTAAAAATTATAGCAGGATATAAGCAACCAATTAAAAGAATATCTGCAGTGGATCTACAAAAACTATTCGATAGTGATGATCCTACTATATTATTAGGAGATTTAAATAGCAAAAACACTATATGGGGCTGCCAAACCAACAACCCCGATGGACCACGTTTATATTCCATCACCTGTGACCAAGGCATTCAAATTTCTCCTCAGCTAGAACCAACGTATGTACCCCATGAAGTCAAGCGTACATCAGATATCTTGGATATTATTCTACATAAGAATATAATTCAGCCAATATATCAAACCGTAATTTAAGAACCCGACTCCGATCATCTACTAGTAATAGTTACCTTTGAAACTGAACCACAATATGTGAAAAAAATACAAAAGTTAATTAATGGCAGAATCAACTGGAAAATATTTCAAAAACACTGCAAACTCGAACAAGATGCCCATCATTATTAAATACTCAAAGTGTAATAAATCACGAGTTGGGTTCTTTAAATATTTCCATAAATTACGCAATAAAAGTTTCAACGACACTCCAAATGTGCAATTACTCGCCATCCACTAACATACCTCAACGTATTTAACGACTAATTAGAGAAAAATATTGAACCAGAAGGATGTGGCAAATTACAAGAGATCCCCTTGTTAAAATAAAGCTAAATAAATTAATGCGTCAAGTCAGGAAAGAGCTCGACGAACACCGTATTGGCATCTTAAAACAACAAATCATACCCACTATTAAGGTAAACAATGCATCATATATATGCATCGGACGAAGAAAAATGAGAAGCTTTTTCTCAACACTTAATGAAAGTTTTCACAAGGCATGTAAATGTTTCTGCCATTTAACCAATTAGTGAAATAGAAGCAAGGATGAAACGATGTTTTCTTCTAATTTAAAACAAATAATACCTATAAATCCTAACAAAGTCAAAGCTATAATAGATAAACTACCCAACAAAAAAGCTACAGGACATGATAGAATCCCCAACATTGCTTTAAAAAATCTGCCAATGAAAACAATAGCTCACATAGCACCAATATTTAATGCATGCTTGAGATTAGGTCATTTTCCTGAAATTTGGAAACATGCCCATATTCTTTTGTTTCATAAACCTGGGAAAAAGTCCTACGATACAGATGCATACAGATCTATTAGTTTATTACCTATAATTTCCGAGGTATTTGAAAAAGCTATACACAAGCGTCTCCTTGATCATGTGAGGGAAAACAATGTTATACCCAAATTTCAATTTGGATTCCGTAAAGGTTATTCTACAGTTCATCAGCTAGATCGAATTACTGAATTAATAGAAAGGGGATTTGAACAAAAACAATACACAGTTGCCGTCTTTCTGGACTTACAGCAGACATTTGACCGTGTTTGGATAAAGGGACTGCTTCATAAGCTCAAGAATATCAGTACGCCTCCTTATTTATTATATATAATTAAATATTTTCTAACCAACCATACTTTCTCTACAGTTATTAATTCAGAAGTTTCTGAGGCCAAACCCATTAAAGCCTCAAGGATGGATACTTGGGCCAATTTTATTTAATATTTTTGTTCATGATATTCCTGAAACTAACAAGCTGTTGGCAATGTTCGCTGATGACATTGTAATAGCTGCTCAGAATTATAACTTACATGAAGCAATTAACCACCTTCAACGAAGTATCGATATTATCAGCAAGTGGTTTTCTAAATGGTATATGCAATTAAATCCTACTAAACCGAAGCAAAAATCTTCATATTACGTAGAATACTCAATCCACAGAGCATTACATTAAACAATCAAGTAATAAAATAGAACAATGCGGACAGTGCAGTAAAATATCTTAGTGCATATATTGATAAAACTCTTAAATGGGATTATCACATCAATCGAAAGTTAAACGAGGCACATTCACGACTAATACCGTTGTATCCGTTGATCAATAAAAAGTCATAGCTCAAAATTGAATTTGGTACCTGACTTTACAAAACACTTATACGTCCCGTCTATACACACGGTTGTCCAATGTGGAGCAATGCCAGTGCAATGCAATTAAAGATTACAAATCTTTCAAAACAAAATTCTCATGATAGTTTTAAGAGCACCTTGGTACATCAGAAATTCTCAAATTTATCGCGAATTGGGTATTCCTTATATCGCTGACTTCAAAAAACGTTATAAAAGCGTTATATTAAAAAATTACCTGTTAGTCCCGTAAATAAACAATATAATTTAGGAGCAAGATATATTCATATGCGTCTAAAACGAAAACTCCCTCAGGATTTATATTTCATCTGAAAGTGATTACGTGTTTAAAACAAATAAAAAAAAATCAGTGTATTCATGTACAACAGTGTTTAAAATAACGTGCTAACATAACTATGAACTGGCTAAATAGACATTTAAAAAAAATATGTATCAATTCTGTAATTTATTTATAAATTGCCGAATAAGTTACTCGTAGCTAATATTTCCGCATTTATACTAACCGCCGTTTTCATTATTTTTTGTTGTGCTCGTACGTTGAAACAGACGTGAGTACTCGTTGAACAAAATCATTTAATATTACTTCAATAGCAACTGATTGTTTTTATATTAGTAAGTTGTTACAAAAATGCCTTTGTTTTTTGTTCATTTAATTTAATTTTTATTTTGTCAACATGCCCAACAGTTTACACTCACTTTATTCCTTTGTGCGTTATTAAAACATCCCTGAGGGTATGTTCATTAATATATTTTTATATTAATTTCTTTGTTATTAAGCAAATAATATCAGGGCGAGTTAAATGAAAATTTTTATTTATATTAACTATATTAATTAATTTTTATTTTTGCAAAATTTAATTGAAAGTTATACTTTGGATATAAACTACCTTTATTTAATTTTAATTTTTATTTAATAATACTCACGGGTTGTTATGTTTACATTAGCATCTTGACGTTATGTGACCATCTATACCATCCTGTTGCCTGTAGGGCATTTGCTAATATATATGACGATGATCTAGTTTCAACATTTCCACTGTAGTAATAATATTTTAATGGACCTATCTTTGTATTATTACTAATTGTATAAGTTTGAATACAGGTGTAACTCAATAGAAGCTTATTAAATGAAACATTCATTTTCATCAGAAGTATAAATAGAATGATGGAAATTTCATTTTAAAATAGCGTATCTGGATTAAATTTGAATGTTATTTTAGAGAAACTGAAGGGTATTTAAATTTTAATTACAGTATCTTTATTAATTCATGATATACAATAAGAACAGAAATGTATTACAATTTAATTTATATTTAGGTTGACAGAAGGATCTTTTTTATAAAATTCAAGGTACGTCAGAAGTAATACGGATTTAATTATGTCATTGAAATGCATCCAAATTAATTCTGTTAGATATGCTTATAAAATGATATTAGTCTTTTATAAAGTATTTAAATTTAGATTGAACAATATAATGCTTATATATAATTTTTAATTCTTTTAAAAAGGATAATTCCTACTTGCTTTATCATTGAACGTTTCATATGAAAGTATGGATTTAACAAAATAGTTGAACAACATCAATTTAATCATTCCAAAGAAAAATGGCAGCACTTTTTATAATTACAGCGATTTATACTTTACCTTTGATTTTTCCGTGAAATATAATACATGGTGGGGTAATACTTCTATTATGATTTCAGGGAGCCCAAAAAAACGAAAGTAATTGAGTCCAACTTATTCTAGGAACCTTAAAAGTTTAACATTAAGCGATTTTGAACAAAACATTCGATAAATGACGAATCCCGTTGTCAATGCAATTATGAAATTTTAATCGGCAGTTTTCCGTCACTCGTTGTACGACATTGCCCATATGAGCTGCATTTCTTGTCAAATACCATCAAAGTGTTTATGTTTGTCGACTTCAGCCTTGAGATAACGCCAGAGGAAGAAGTCACAAGGGGTTAAATCTTGCGATCAATCTGATCATTGAACGTCACCCATCATTGAAATGAGCTACCCTGGAAACATCTGCCTTAAAACCTCCATCGACCACCGGGCCATGTGAGCTGTCCCTCTGTCTTGTTGGAACAAAAATTGGCAAGGTGAAGATCATTCAGGTTTTGTCTCAAAAAGCTTCCGTAACATGTCAATGTACCGATCAGACTATGACCGTCATTTCTTCCTCTTCAGAAAAATAGGGAACAATGATTCTATGGCTGCTTATAGAACTCATGTGGTTACATTAAGATTGCGTACAACTCCTTTGGGTTTGCTTTACTCCAATATCGAAATTTTTGACCATTTACACCGCAGAGGGGGAAATGAGCATTGTCGCTGAATAAGACAATGTCGGCAGGTGGAATGTGGTTAAGAAGGTGCCGACAAATGTTTACACGGTTTTCGAAGTCCCTTAATAACAATTTCTGTACAACCATCATCTTTCATGGATGAAAACGGAGGTATTCGTGAAAAATACAGCGCACTGAGCGACTAGGCATTCCCAGTGCAACAGGGTGCTTGTGGGCTGACCTCCGTGGAGATTGTACGTCTTACTCTTACAACATTTTCAGAAGTACGAGCACTGCGTTGTCGACTCCCCACCGCCGTTGACATTCAGTTGCGGAACTTGTGCTTTTAAAATTTCGAACCCACTTCAAGATTGGTGGTCCTGAAGAAACGGGAGCTAGGGGGGCTAAATTAAAGTTTGATCAAAAGAAAAGTTGCGATAATAAAGACGCGTTGGTCACCCAATCATTTCTACTGAGTAACTTTAGGTTCCCTCGAGTCGGACGCTTCCTTCTCCACTCTTCGTGGACCATCTCACTCGACGCTAGCCCTCCCTGAAATCATATAGGAAGTATTTCTCCATCCTATATAAGTAGGAAAAGCAAGAAATTAGTACCATTGTATATATGTATAAAACCGAAGTCGTGTCAAGGACAACACTGCTGGAATGTTATGAAATATTTTAATAATGCTAATTTTTAAACATATACATCATTAATTTAATAAAATTACAAAACGACAGACATGGTAACGTGACAAGGTTTCTACATCATGGAATTACTCTAATTTGTTTGAATATTTACGTCACAAAGATCCGATTGATGATGGTCTGCATTTTCATATGTTAGTTCTACTCATTCTGAACAAGTGTCTCCATGGGGCCAACATCATTCTCTGATTATTTTTTACGCTACAAGGTCTGGAAGGTCCTAATTTAAACCGGCTTTAAAAATTGCATTTCTGTTTATCTTGATATTGTATTATTATTGATGCATATGAAAATTATGGTATAAAAACTTTTTGCAAAATTGGTCAGTTTTTGCTGACGAAAGCTAAGCGAAAAATCATCTTGGAATCATGATCCATTGGCATTGCCCGACGCGTAGCAAGGGGAGGTTGCTGGTCGGGTTTCGAACATCATGTATGTACGTATGTACATACATAGATTTATATGCATTATACATCATGTGCATCAATAATGATCCAATATTAATATAAACGAAAGACCTTCAAGAGTTTGTAGGGCAATAACTAGTTATAGGGTGGAGTTGGGCCTATGGAGACATTTATTCAGAATAACTAGAACTACAACCCTTTGTTCTTTACCTGCCCTTGTTCAGGGTTGTGAGATTAATAAGTTTATTTCAGTAGACGCGAGCGGTTGCGTCTCTTATCAGTCCAGTTCAAGAAAGGAACAATTCTATTTAAATTTATTAACTGACTTGCGATAATTTATCTCGGAAGTCC
>JAHWXV010489681.1:0-14225 GCA_024586415.1 Phrixothrix hirtus | reverse complement strand
AAATAGCGAAAGGTAGGGTTGGCTTTAGGCCGCCCCATCCCCTTCAAACGGGCGATTTAGCATCTATGACAGCTACCGTTGTTCTTACACTGCATCAGTCAACAAACCCACCAAGTTTCATTTAAATCGGCGTGGGACACTTCCCTGTGTTCCCTTGTTAGCTTATTACAGGTCCGTAATATCCTATTGTTGTATCGAATGATGGGAGTATTTGTAAAGAGAACACGATACAATTCTTTTCGGCTGGGCTATTTTTGATTACAACTGAATGTGAACTATAAGTGAACTATAACTGGAAAAAGTGAAAGTAATTTGGAATTGCTGTAAATAATATTTTACAAAATGACCTTGCTTAACATCGAAGAATTATCATCCGCACAGTTACGGGGACGCATACGATTATTAGATTTAATTAGTCTTATTTGACCATTTATCTGAGCAACTGGCGATTGACCAGCGGAGCAAAAGGGATGGATGGAAAGTCCTGAAATGATATGTGGGCTTGAGTGAGAACTCGTTAGAAAGGACTTTTCAAGATGAGAACAAAGCAAATTGAGCGAGATCTCTACGATTTTCCTAGATAAAATTATCTTCTTTTAAAGTCGACTGATCTCTCCAGAGATTCGAATGTTCTATGCCTTCACTGTTTTATTATGCTGCGATGTGGAAGTCAGTGGGATGCCAATGGTTTCTGCTCGAAGAATTGAGCTTTGCAGAAAAATGATGACGTTGGTAGAATAGTAATAATAATCTTGATCACGTAGTTTTGTCCTATGAAACTTTTCTCCAATTGATTTCAGAGCTTAATCAGCCTAATTTTCGATACTTGGGTGACAAAAAACCCTCGTTGGATGAGAGATATCCAAACCTAGTTTTCCAAAAACAATTTTTGGGTGGGTTTTTGCAGACGAGGTATTATAAGGCATCATTAGGAACTAGAATGCGACGATCTATCTGGACTTACTGCAAAATGAAACCACTCCCGCCATTGAATAATATATCTATTGGGTTACAATAAGATGCATTTTGCAGCAATAGTACTGCAGCTTTTGGGTAAGAACACGTAGTTAAATAAAGATGTCTCTAGGTCACCAGATCTTAAAACAACCCATCGACTTGGAAGATCTTAGGAAACACATAATACACTAAGTCGGTTTTATCACAGCAGATGAGACGAAATGTTTTGAATACTTTTTATCTGGGACTAGGCTATTGCCAACCAGCAACGCATGCACATTTACCCACTCAATGATATGTGTCTGCGCGAAGCCTATCTTCCTCATGCTCTTGTCATGGACCCTCACTAGTGCTAAATTGCGGTTAGCAAAACTGTACGAGGAAAAATGTAGAGACGAGTCTCCATTCTAGCTCACGTCATTTAATATTTTTCGGGCTCCTTTCCTACGCCTACACTTGCAACAATGTTTAGTTTGGTACAGAGACATATTTCAGTGAAATATGGAGTAGCATCGAGTCATATTTAGTGACGAATCAAGATTTTATTTGAGAATCCATGACCGCGGAGAAAGGCGTAGGATTCACTGCTCAATTCAAAGGAATGTGCATCGAACTATGGCAGTAGATCTCGTTCGAGGCATATGACTGCTTAGGAGTAGTGCAGCCCTATGTTCTTCTATTTTTTCAAGCGCTGGAGAACCATTTGTTTCAATAAGACAATATTCGTCCTCGCATTACAAGGGCTTCGCTGAGCTGTTTTGAACAGAAAAACGGCAACATTTTGCCTTGATTACCAAGATTTCTGGATTTTTCCCCAATTGAACATGTGTGGGACTTTAGAAGGTTAAAGAATTTACCTAATCTACCATTGACTTTGGAAACTTTACGATATGAAATACAGATTGCTTGGGATATAGTAGACCAAGCTGACGCCCATATTCGTTTATTTCAATTACAATGACATATTACTGAATATGTAAATAACCGAGGTGGCTTAACACATTATTACTGAAAAATCAAAAACCGCTGTATATTATTCTTTCCAAATTTAACCATTTAATATTTTTTAATAGTTAAAGATTTCAGCTAAATTTGATCGAACCATTCCAACGCTTTCTAGGTGGGGCAATTTTTATGTCAGAATATATTTTTTGCATTTCAGGAACTAAAACACCATATTTAGTCATTTGTTTCCACAACTAAAGCGACACTTTTAAGCTCAATGAATTAAAATTTTATTTTAGTTCCAAGGGATTTAAAGTATTTTCAATTCCGCATAAACAAAGTAAAGCATAGCACTTCACAAATAAAATTTAAATAGCATTTTTCGTGAAGCATACATTGATCTAATGAACTGTCAAGGTTAAAATCATGCAATTTTACTTTCTACGGCCCTTTTGATTTTAAGTTATTTGAAAGTGCAAAAAATAATGTATACACATCAGGACTAAAGTATTTTTTAATCTCACAGGATTAAAAGAGGCACTTTAGTCCCTTGGTATGTAATATACTATTATTTAAAAAAATTATACAAAAGGTAAAAGTTAGGTTATACTAACAAACAAGGGACCAAACAGCATGCAAGATTTTCTAAATATAATAACTAATTCTATATTTTTCATTTACCTGATAACTTTAAAACGAACAACATGAAATAAATTTTACGCAATTGTAGTTAAAACACAAATATACACAGTCAATAGGACCTACACTGCAGTATGTTGGCACTAATGCATATTCATATAGTATATATAGTAATTAACCGCGAAATTTAAAGCTGTCTTAGCTATCTCACTGTCTGAACCATTTTTGTTTTTTAAGCATAGGTAACTTTAATCAAGCATTAATACAACTTTATAAATTAAGAAGAAAATTCTTTTAAAAATTAAAAGTGAAATTTACTGCTTCAGTTTTTATGCGAAATATGCTGGGTTGATTTAGTATCTACAATTTTCGCAGTTAATTATGGGAATATATGCTAATTTAGTAATAAATGGTTTTTCATATCTGACCTTGCGGTTATGATTTACTAATTTGATAATTCCTGAACCTGAATTTCTTAGAATTTTGATTTATATAAATACATTTCTTTAAGAAAAAGTTGAATCGCTCGTTATTAGTATCTGTATTAATGGAAATAACAATTTCACCCTCAAAATACATTTCATTTTCTTGTGCCAGATATTCATGACGGTTCATATGAGAAATTTTGGTTCAAGAAACTGATTTATAACCTAATGCGCGGGTTAACTACTTTGAAAATATTTAATTTGGGTATTGTTTCAGGTGCATCGGAGCCTGCCATCTTTCCAAGTAGAGTAAACACAATCTCCTTTAAAATGGATTGCAACGGATTGAAGGTAAATAGGTTATGTTTTATATTTAATCCTAAATAAAAAGCATACATCGATATATCGTCAGAAGTTAGTATCGAAATTAATTTCTTAAGAGCCTTTGTTCGCAGTTTCCTTTGATCTGCTGTCTCAGTGGAATTCTACATTTCCACTGGGTTTTGTGCATGATTAGATACTTGCGGTTCAGATTTAATTAATACCGAGAAATTAGTCTCTGGAAAATTTAACTAATTAAAAAATTCGTTCGGTGAAATTAATGGACGAAAGTTAAATCGTAGAAATTGTATCAGATATCGACGTAAAAATGTGACGTAATTGTTTTGACTCGCATTCATAATTAAGTGTTTATATTCCGTGTTATAAATTTAGAATTGGGTCACGATATTTTGGATAATAAAGAGCAACAAGTGTACTTCTATGATAACTAAAATAGACACTCGTTACCTGGTCGATAATGTACGCTTTGCAATAAAGGGCGCCAGACAGCATCGTCATTGAAACTGATTTTGGAAGCGCTACGTTTGTTAGAAAATTATATCAGTACAGTCGTCACTTGAGATTTTACTTGTGAAAATAAACGTGTGAGTCAAATTTTCAACATGAAAGTCGCCCGTCACTCACCGAGTTCTGAGTTGAAAGGAAATAAAGGGGTTTCTGTACAAAGAACTGATATAATTGTCAATTGTTTCTATTATTTGTTACACTGTCTGCCAATACAAATAAATTTTATCTTATCTATTACTTCTAAATAATTATTTACATGTTTACGACTATTATCTACGACAAATAAATTTTAATTCCTTTGTTTATTTTGAAATCGTAATCGTAATTTTTATACAGGGTGTGTTACATATTATATACTTGTCAGAATCTAATGTGGAGATACTAGACTACGCATATTAATTTTTTCACAATGTTCATCAGAAATAAAGCATTGTTACATGCGTCTATCCGTTTACGCGAATTCCAATTACATAAAATGCGGGTAGTAAATATACAAGGTGTTGTTTGAACTTTTCTATAACGATGCCTGAAACAAATTCAATTTTTTTCTGAAGTACAGGTGATGCAGAGCGAACTAGCCCAAATGCGGATACTCTTGTATGTTCTCAAGGTAATTAAAATACAAACAAAAATATCAAAATTTTACCTAACATTAAATTATTTATAAACAATTTTTTTGAATAAAATTGATGGTTTAAACGGGTGCTAGCTCCTTTATGAGGCAATTGCTTGTTTCCTAAAATGATTTAAAGGTGACGGCGTTGCAATTTGATATATATTTGAGAACTAAATATTCTCAATAGGCCAAAGTGTAGGGTGTAATAAATTGCTTCAATAGTGAACAATCTAAATCATACTAAATAGATAGTCATCAATTAAGTACGCTCGAAGGTAGTCGAACGCTCTCGACGGTATAAACCTATTATACAGATATTCTCCGGCTGCTATTCTGAACAATCCAGATTGTTTGAATTTGTTAGTAATATTCTATATACGAGTAATGAAGGCTTGCTACAATCTACTGTAATCCCTTCGGTACAGTTTAAAAATTGAAACTGAAAAAACCGCCCTCTAATGCGGGACAGATACCTCTCATTTTTAAATCTACGAGGCATGATCAACTAAAACCCTCCCGGGTCAGTTTATTTATACACACTAGTATAGTGAAATGACAAGGCAAATACAAACAGAAACAGTTGTGTGAGGAATACAAATGCAGTGCCACCCGAGAAAAACGATCGCAGTTGTTCCTTGAACCATTTCAGCACCGAAGTCTTGATTTTTCCATTATTGTTGAAACATTTTCGCCTCATAAAGTTCTTGAGATCCGAGCAAATGAAAGTCGTAAAGTGACAGATCAGGAATGTAGCAGAGTTGCCTCTTGCACGGTCCTCGCAACATGCAGACGCACATTGTTAAGAATTATGATAGTAACACGCCGGGGCACTTTCTCCTGATGGTTTAATGTACTACCTTGATCAAAAAGTTCCCGGAACTACCACTCGAATTGAGTTCTGTTTATTTTGTTAGATTGGATCATCTATCATTGACATTCCCACCACATTTCAGCGTCATAGCTTGACATTTGTAAAAGTTACGCCGTATTGAGCACATCTGCCTCTGCACGTTTTTTCGATTTTTTACTATTTTAAAAATGGAGTTGAATTTGTAACAACGAGTTTGTATTGAATTTTGCGTTGAAAATGGATTGAATGGTGCGAGGACCTTGAAAATGTTGAAGAAGTGTTTCGGCAAAGAAAACAGTCGTTTGCCAGTGGCACGAACGTTTCAGAAGTGTCCGTGAGTCCGACGTCCATCGAGGAAGACGAGACGTTGGTTTATGAGTACGACACACAATCTAGACATCAGGCGTGTGAATGGCGTGCACCGAATGAGCCCAGACCAAAGAAACTATGCCGTTTTCAAACAAAAAATAAGGAGAACCCCACAGTTTTCATCGGTTATGATGGTGTTGTGCATCAAGAATTCTTGCCATAAGGTCAGACAATGAACAAGGAGTATTATTTGGGGATTTTGAGACGGTTGCGTGAATCAGTTCGCCAAAAAAGACCAAATTTGTGGGCAAACAACTAGTGAATTTTGCACCATGAGAACTTACTGTCGCACAATGCCATCATTATCCGGACTTTTTGACCAAGAACGGAACGAATACGATTCAATAGCCACCAAATTCACCTGGTTTTGCTTTCTGCGACTTCTTTCTGTTCAATCGAGTCAAAAAACCATAACGAGGAACGCGTTTTAGCAGCCGAGAGAAGATAGTGGAGAAATCGTAGACAGCTCTGATGGCCATACCAAGCACTGAGTATAAAAAATGTTTCGAGAATTGGATTAATCGCTGCCATAAATGCGTTACAGTCGATGGGGAATACTTTGAAGGGGACAATATCAATATTCATGATTAAACTTGTATTTTGCATTTTCTAAATAAATTCCTGGAATTTTTTAAGTTGTCCGAGTGCTGCGCTAAATTACGTGCACGCGCCCTCCTGCCGAACTATGTTGGTGTAGAGTTGCCTCTTTTCCTTTTCCAACACTGATGAATACCCGCATAATGGCGTTAGTAATGGGGCTTAAACAGGTTTTAATCGATGTCGTCTGGTATAACTTTCGACTTCAAAACTTGTAATTGTAAAATTCCTGAAATTTGTAAATAGATCAGATATTAGTTTATCATATTAATCAGATACGGATATTCACAAATATATTAACAATGGTTAAAAAATAATGAATCAAACAAGCATTGTGTTTAGACTTTCATTTTACACTTAACGATATTAGAGAGAAGCGAGTCGCAAAACGAGCGCGACCCTCTGTGTAAGCACCCAGTTCCATTATAATTGTCCTCTTTTACTCTTCTTGAAGATCAAAAGAATAAATATCTATATAAAACAAGTTCAAGAGCACCTGTTGATAGTAGTCAAAATATAAATATAAACCGAATTTTGTATCAAAAAATTAATTCAAGTGTGTGCTCTTTGAAAATATCGTCGAGTGGATTGTTATCGAAGCAATTTTGACTTGTATAAGAATAATAGTCTCGCAAAGCTTGTTCTACTGAAAATGAGGGAGTAAAGGAGGGTAGTTAAGTTAAAGAAGCTTGAATGCATGAGATTAGTACCGATGTAAGAAAAAAAATACTCAACAAAGGCGATGTCAAGAGAATCTCCTGAAATAACAAAATATATATTCTAGACTGAACAATCTGATTTCATGAGTACGCTTAACTCGAAGAGACTACTTTTGGTTTTACAGAAAGGGTGTTATAAAAATACATCTTTTTTAAGGTCTTCGTTCTCATTATTTTTGATACTTATTTATTTGTTTACCGATTTAAGACCTAGCTGCATTTTGAAGTAGGAACTGCACCCGTCAGTTATTTACATTAAGGTTTAAAGTTAGCTTATATTTCTGTCTTATAAACATTTTAAAAGCCGAAAACATAAGCGATGCAACGAAAAAAATTTGGATAATTTATTTTAACAATGGCAACAATGTTTTAGAGAAACAGTACCTTATAAATCTAGAATATCAAGTTTTCCTTAAATTTACACAAATTATGTACATTTACCAATTACAGCGTTTTTCTGATAATTTAATCATAAACATCAAAAAGCAGGGAATTTTACGATTGCAAATTACCACCAGTGCGTCTGATATCATTGAATATCTAAAATTGTGTTTATAAATAACTCAGTACTGCAAAACCGGTTACAACACTTAAAATGTGCCGATAATTAAAATAACCTAAGTGTCCAGTTTTAATCATAACTGTGGTTGGTGAAATCCGGAATGTAACCACAACGAACTTCTAGGCAAGGTCTTTAGCTATTTGATTTGTGGGGTAATGTAAGGGGACGTCATCGATCGCTAATCCTAGCAATTTGCATAATTAGTTCAGGACCAAGTAAGATTGCTAATTGTCGATAATTAAGTTCAGACGGAAGGCGGTAGAAAACTTTTCTCCTTTTGTAGTTTTTAATTTTCTCATGATGACGTTAATTATAAAGCACGCGTTGGGAATTTCGAGTGTAAATTGGGCTGCCTAAGCTATTGGCGCTTGATTTAAATATAAAGCTGGCCGTTAACAAGGTGCCGACGTTCATAAAATCTGTGGGAGTGCTTTAGCAAATGCTGCGTTCAAATAAAATAACTGTTACAGAGTGATGTTTTATTTTACTTATTTATGCAACCTAAATAATTTTGTGCTTTTGTTTAAAATAATGATCCATGATTACAAAGTGGGGCGTGTAGCAATTTTAAATACTCTCAACTAAGAATGAATAAAAGCAATACTAAATATTTGAGTAACCACGCTTCCTAAATTATTATGTTATAGAGATGTTATCAATACAATTATAGCGTGTCGAGTTTAATAACGATCTGTGCGGAACCGACTTCCCAATGCGGAGCAAACTGCAATCACATAATGATTTATATCTAATTCAACATTTATAGGTGCAAAAAGCATAATTATTATAGAATTATTGATTCACAAAGCTAACAAATGGCGTGCTGCTATTATTAAGTTACTTTAACGAAAAGTGAATACTGCACATGTTTAAACCCATTGGTGCTAGTAATATCAGTAGTGTAACCAATCAGATTCTGAGATAAATAGTTTAACATCAGTATTTTTAGATTTCGTGATAAGATGATTAGCAAGTTTAGACGACGTCGGTAATTGAGAAAAATGTGGCTTCTCGGATAAGGAATGTTAAGTTTGTGCGTAAAAAATCTCTATCGGGGATTGCTGCACTGCCATATTCAGCTGTCCTAGTAGCCGAGGTGGTAAAGGGATTCGCATATCAAAGCTTTTGCCATAAAAGCATCCGAAATTAAGTAGTACAGATACGTCACGAATACGCAACTGTAATTAATGTGGGCGAAATCAATCAGATGGGTCTCTGGATCTTACACTTGACAGGCTATACCTTGGGTAAAAAGACAACAAAATTGAATGTTTGCAAAAAGAAGTAAACAAAAATATCGACAGACATAAGCATTCTTTTGGGCGCCACTATATTTATAGTCTGAGCGAAGTAGTTGAAAACTTGGTATAAAATTAAGTAATGATTTACGACAGAAATAATTGACATGGAATTGTACCTAATAAATAAAATAGTGCGTTACGTTTATCAAATCCTTAGCAAAAAGAGAGCGAATTCCGTAACTTACATCTGCTTGAATGATAACTCAATACACTATTGCTAAATAAAGTATCCTCATTATATCGATAAAAATAAGTAAGCCCAAAAATTACAGAAAAATGTGCTGTATATATTCATTTTAACTAGAAATCGCTCACGACTTTGTATCGCAGTCGCATTATGTCCCTTGACCTCTCCTCCTGCCCTTCACTATCCGCCCATTCTGAATATCTAGTGTAGGTGCGACTACGACGCAAGCTCCGTACCTTCACCTCTATCCGACCGATGACCGAGCATAGAAGTTTTATGCTATAACTTCTAAAGCGATGAGATAGATACAATGAACTCGAATGTTTTAAAATAAACGAATAGATATAATCTCACTATTTTAGTATATTTCAATCAGTGAAATAACATACACGTACCACTCGAGTAACGTACTCGGATAATAATGTAAATTCTGGACAATAGAAATACTATTTGATTTATATCTTAACTACGGATCATTTGCGTCTTCGTCCCCGCCTCCGCACTACACGGCCCATTCCCCTTCCCATTCTGCTACCGCTTTTGTATCGCAAGTGCCATGCGAAGATACACGCTCCGTATCGCACTCTATTTTATCCGACCGATGAGGGAGCGCAATTAATTTTATCTCGAGTACGTTATTCTCGAGAACTTAATGTTGTAATTTCGCACTCGATGAAACAAATATTAATTGCTACCAGCAACGTAATCTAGAAGCTGTGTAAATTTCAACAATATATTGATGTAGTATTCTCTCAGTCAAATAAAAAGTTTGAAAACTTTTTTGTGCTTAGGTGTCGTGAAAATGGCGCATTTTTCTAATTACAAAGTAGATATTTCAAAGTGATGGACGAACACTTCAATTTATTTGTGTATATATTGACTAATACTTTAAAACAAAGTAATCGAATCCCTTATAGATATAATCTCACTAGTTTTTGATCAATGAGATGACGTACTCTTGCCACTCGAATAAAGTGGTTAAATAATGACGCAAATTTAGAACAATCGCAGGAAATACGTTATTTATATCTTTAAAGCATAGACGTACGGAATTTGTCGTCCTGGCCACCTTACTCTACAATAGTTCATGTAATTGTGGTTCATAAGTTCGAGGGCATTGAATTAACCAAGTCACAAACAAGAAATAAGAAAAACTGCGGTACCCTGGTCAGAGACATTTAATACTTGCTGGACTGCTAACTGAAATAGTTGCGAACTTCAACTTCTACTGCTTTAAATGTTCCTTTAACGGACCAAAAGGGTGGGTATCACTGGAGATCAAGTCCAGAATGTAGGAAAGACGATGGAGTGCTGTCCATCTAAGTGTTTGAAGTGTGTATTGGGTGAGGTGAGCTGTATGATGTCTTGCATTGTCATGCAAGAGCAGAACCTCTTCCGTTAATATGCCGGGCGGTTTCTTGCTTGAATTTTAGCAGGAATGGCCATAGTTGTAAGTCCTTTAGCTTAAAAAATCCGAACCACATCGCGTTGTTCTTCAACTGTGCTACCCATTAATACACCTACGATATTTGTTTCACAAAAAGGTGACGGCTAACGCTTTTGTGCAGGTTCTGCCATCTGCTGACATACGGCATTTTACATGTTGCCAGCATTAATTTGTGACTTAGTTATTGAAGAACCCTCGCAAATGGGAATAATGCAAAAAAGCAATAAAGGCCAAAGTAACTTCACAAGTTATAAAATTTAGCAAACGTAGGTTGTACATTAGGATATCCCCGAAGATTTCTATCATTACAAAGCAACCCAAATCACGAAGAAAATACAAACTGAACTTATGGTGCAATAACTACCAGAAAGGCATAAGAGATAGTAGAATGTAAACGCAGGTGAGAAAGTCGATAAATGACAATTTATTGTTGGTCAATCTTGATCACAACAAGACAAAAAGCCACATCTAGGTCACATTTATTGAATTCGATAATATTTTGAAAACTTGAAATAATTGATCATCTCTGTCACTAACTGATTAAAAATATGCAAAACAAGATTCTAATTGAATGCAAATTTTGGGTGCTTCAGCACAAATTAATGCTCGAGTACTATCTAAAATGAAAAACAGTAGTTTGAATTTAAACAAAATAAACGAATAAATACTTTATGATTAAGAGTTCATTAATTATAAAAATTAAATCCAGTTTAATTGCAACAATTAAGTTGAATAAGCTATAATATTTTAAAACATCAAAATAAATAAATTGAATCTTAAAACGGAACCGTTGCTTTATATTCTTAATTGACTAAATATTTAAAAATATATGATTGAATACAGTGATCTTTTCGCTTACATCATCGGTGTCTCGAGTCTGATTAGTAGATAACGGATCTACCGGATGTCCCATTATTCTCGTTACACCCTAATATCTCAGTTAGTTGAAGAGAGAAACTTTAAATTTAGTAGGCTAAATTAGTCTAAAAACATCCATCAAATGACGACGCCGTTGGCGTTATGTTATTTCTAGTTTTACTTTTTTCTTTTTATTGGAATAGGGTATATTTTTTATTTTCCTTTAAAAGACTATGTTTTTTCATTGATACAAGACAATACATCTTACTTCACATAAAGTACCGTAAAATATTTTTGAAAAATTATTAAATAAATTAACATGGTGGCCGTTTTGTTAATTTTGACGTTGAGTTTTACTACTCTCACATTGTGTGACATTATTTACACAATGAAAGACCAAAGATTTAGTAACGAAGAAAAGTTAGATATGATTTTAAACTACGGAGAATTCAGAAAGAATCTAAGAGAAGCCAGAAATTTGTACCAAGAACATTTTCCTGTTCGGAAAATTCCCAGTTGTATGTATTTTGGGCGTTTAACAAACAATTTGAGAGATTCTGGTTTCTTTAAATGAAAACTCACAGTATTTAAGAAAAGGCAGCAACAAATGAAGAATGCAGTGTCGGTGTATTAGAGAGACTGTCTATAAGAGAAGTTGCTAAAGAAGCAGATATTTGAAAATCTTTCGTTCAAAGAATTTTAAACGACGCAAAATTTCATGGTTATTAAATTCAATTACACTCAGTTTTAACTCCTACCAATTTTGAAAAACGATTTATGTTTATTGCTTGGTTTACAGAAGCTGGAGAAGATGATTTAGTAAATAACTTTGTATAATCAGATGAGAGAAGATTTCACAATAATGGAATTGTAAATCGACACAATTAGCACTATTGGGTCGCAGAAAATCCACACTGGATAAGGGTTACGAATTTTCAACATATGTGAGGTGTCAATGTTTGGTGTGATATGATGAACAGGCATATTCTAGGACCCAAATTTTACAATGGAATTTTAAACTTAGAAATGTATTTAGATTTTTTTATAAAAAAAATACCACAATTATTGGACAATTTTGCCTTAAATCTAAGGTCAAATATGTTTTTTCAACAAGAGGTTGCCTCGCCTCATAATGCACGAATCGTAATAAATTATTTAAATCACACCTTTACTGGGAGATGGATAGGCAAGAATAGCGCAATCAGGTGGCCTGCCAGGTCTCTTGACCGGACTCCCCTTGATTATTTGAAAGATAAGGTGTATGCCGTACCATTGCAAGTTGTAGAAGATTTAAAACAGAGAATCAGAATGGAGTGTGCCAAACTAAATGCTGGAGCTTTAAGAAGAGTCGCTGAGCGTGAAATACTGCACCGATCAGAATGCTGTTTAAAGGCAAAAAGCCATCATTTTCAACGTTTAGTTTAATAATTTTTGTTTAATTACTCTACTTTAGATTTATCTGTTATTGTTCAATATTTTTATCAGCCTTTAATAACACGTTCCTATGAATTAAAAATATGTTCCTTATCTATTACTGTTTTTAAATATTGTGATTTTTATTCGAATTTTCTCAAATTGTTTGTTACACATTATTTACATGTAAAATACGTAGATATAATTTCTCTTTGGTGTTCCCTTATAAAACTCAACGTCATAATTAACGAAACGTCAGTTGCATCCCGCCACCTTGTTAATTTTTTTTAAAATTTTTCAAAACAAGGAATTTTATAAAAGTAAAATATTATGTATTATACAGGGTGTTTCAGAAAATATGACATTCCTTTTCAGGGATGAAAGCAGGCCCTATAAACAACCCAATAAGCGTAAAATTAAAAGCAATACGAATACTAAAAATTCCTTTCTTTTAATAATGACGAGTCGACTATGCACATGCTTTTAAATATACAAATATCATCGAGCAAGCGTTTCTTACTAAATAAACATTTCCGTAGTAGATCAGAATTGTACATGTTTATTTTAACTTTCGAAGCAGACGCATAAAAACAAGACTGTAATATGATACACCTTTTTAAATGTCAGTGACCAATATCTTGATAAACGGAATTATGCCAGTTTAGTCAGTTCCTAGATACAACTCGTTGTCTAATAAGTGTTTTAATAATAAAAGCTAAATCACAAATTGTGCCCATCTACACTGTGTTTAACTGATTGGTGCTTTTATGTTAATAAAATTGTGCACAGGTTTGTAATAATGAAGTACTTACAGAGGTATCATTCAATTAATATGGATTTAAAAACTGTAAGATGAAAAATTAGATTAAGAGAAATAAATCTCTAAGCAAATTAATATACTTTAACATTTTTAATTCTTTGTAGTTTCGAAGGCAATTTCACAAAAATGATACTAAAGGAATTTGTAATAATGTAGCTGAAATGTTTAAGACAATCTAATTGGCTATTTAGGTAATTAATTATGTATCCGAAGAAAATGTTAGGGAAAAGTGTTTTGGAAGTTTTAAGATGTAAGGTAATTAATTATATTAGGTCTGATCAATAAGATTGTTTTAAAGGTATCAACTATTATATTCCTCTAGTATCACATTTCTAAAATTGCTTTCGAAACAGTTTATAAAACAATGTTTGATTATTCTAAGTCGAGTTGTGCCATTCCTCTGAACACTGTTACAAAACCAACTAGAAAAATCTAGAAAGTGTTTAAAGTATTTTTATTCCAAGTGTATGATGATGTCACGCAATTTAAGAAATGAAAATTGATTTTTAGGTGTAAACTTAAAAAATGTCAATAAATAATTGCTTAAGCTGTCTTTACATTTAAACACTTTTTCTTAGAACGATGCATGACTAAACTCTATTATTATTATTATCAGTTATTAATAAATAACTTCTTCAAAATTGTTAAAAAATTGTATACATTATTTCTAA
>JAHWXV010489627.1:0-14138 GCA_024586415.1 Phrixothrix hirtus | reverse complement strand
TGTATGTGTATCTTTGTTCTACCTCGTTTATGCAACTTTCACATGCATAAAGCTATTTTTACTAACTCTTAAAGATAATTTTACCGTATTGTACATATTTACCTACGTCAATATTACAATTTCAATATTTAATCCTTTAGAGGACATTTATAAACGGATACACTTTATACGTTTTTAATAGTTTTTCCAAATATTTCATTATTGATCAATTTATACATGTCCTTCAGAAAAACGTTTGTAGCTGGAGTTTGTAATTTAGTGTTATATACACACCAAATTACTTTGAAAAACATGTATAATTTTAATCGCCAATTTTTGAGGGGATGAATTATAGTACACCTCAAATTAGCGAATAATGAAATAACTGAGATTCTACTGCAAATCTTAATACATTACTCCAGGCACAAAAGTAAAAGTACACTTTTATTTATCAAGGAATTTGTCTAAATCACTGTTTACTCACAAGGAATAGTTCAAAGTGTTTCTCTATCATTTTTCATAATTTTGTGATACGAGGAGCGAATGTTTATATAATCTTGTCAGGATTTTTTTTGTATTCTTAGATCCTAGAAGTTGGGTTTTTTTTATAAAAGCGGCGGCTTTCATGAAAGCGTGGGAGATCATTAGTTTTTAGTTTTTTACGTTGTCTATCAATTTTCAATTTGGTTTTTAGTCAAAATTTTAGTTCTTGTTATAATACATGTAGATAACAAATTCCGGAAACGTGGGAGTTAATAAAATTGTGTTTTTAAGATTTAAAACGTGGTTTTCGTCATGGAAACGAGAGTAGAGCTTTTTAAAAACTAAAATGCCTAATATTCAAGAAAATTTTGAGGGGTAGAATTTGTCGTTTTCGCTAGTCAAGTTGTTTGGCGTTTTCAATGGTATTGAACGGCTCTGATAATACCCTTCGTGAAGTATGCGCGGCCTTCATATAGGCCAGGTTTTTTTTAGTTCCAAATGCACGATGTGAAGTAATTGGATACGTCGCGTCGGCCGGTGGTGACTCGAACGAAGATCGTGTTCGGACGTAGGAGAATAGTAAAGCTTGTTTTAGGTAATCGAGTTTAAGGGTGGAAATAGATTCGCACGGCATGTGTGTGAATTGTGGTCGGCAATGAAACAAACAATTGGGATTGGAGACCCACTTGTAATCTCGATGGTAGTCATTTGACCTCCCTGGAGTGGTCCGGGAATTTTAAAGAACGTATTCTCCAGTAACATCTACCCCCCCCCTACTGTGTTAATAGGTATTCTTAGAGTGTAGGAAACGGGATAATTGTATCTTACATTAATACATGGCTGTGTTGAATCCTGCAGCATTTACGGACTCTCCCAAAGTTGTATGTTCCTTTCTTGGTGGGAAATAGTTCCATACCACGAAACGAAGAAAGTCTTGTATTACCTATAAACATTAATGTTTAGAAATTAACATCCGTGGGTTCCTTGTAAGGGACATTTATGTGCTGTATCTGCATCACTGAATTTAGTCAAAGAATGATGGTGGTATCGACGCCATACACGCCCATGTGTTTGACCCTTTGGGCTGTTTAATTTTGACTCAGTTAATTGGTGACATTTGTGTACCTTAATTTAGTTTATGGACTATTTAATTTACTATATGGGAATACTGCGTTAAATAACTCCGTATTAGTTGTGATCCCCCTATTTTGTGTAGATATGAGTTGATTATACGCCTAATTACCTCTCATTCGATTGTTTTATTTCGACTAGTTTTAGCATAAAGACCATTACCTAGACTTGGGAGTAAATCCGAGTAGAACCTGCGCCACTTTAGTGGTATTATAGAGCGGAGCTATTCTTACCCGTGGAGTAACTATTATTATTATACGTGAGCGACCAGTTTTGTCTCGCTGGTCGATTCTTTGTTGGGCATACCCATTATCGCGCTCCAACCTAATTGCGTACCGTGAATTTCATTGGTTGAGCAGGAGACGGAACTGTCAAAGTGATTCTTGTCGGTAGTTTTGGACTCCCTTCGCACCGCAGTAGCTGAGTCAGAGCTCGTTGTTAAAGCAACAACTGCTTAATTTTCCAAGACAAGACCCACTATTGCAATTCTTCAATGCCAGCTTTCTCGTAATTCACCTAAATAATCCCAAATGATGTCTTTAGGTTTTCATCAGAAAAAGGGTGACATCTCTGCGAGTCTTTGAGTTTAGTGAATAAACAGCAGTGATTTAATGCTAACTCAAAGCTATAATACAGATATATGAACTTTGTAAAACTGAAATCATTGATTATTTCCTGAACTTTTCAAGCCTTATGCACGCTGTAATTGTTGCGGAATAATATTGACTTTTGAGCAAAAATTTGAGGTCTTTACTCGCGTAAACAGTTTTTTAGTTGCTTCCTTATGAAGTGTTTGGTAAGCATGAATAAATAAAATTAGAAGCCAATAGATTTCAAATATGGTCTATCCACAGTGCTCAAAAAGATTTGAAAATAAGATTAGATAATAATAATTAATTAGGTCGGTCCTGATTTATGTAGTCGTTAGGATGTTTGCCTCTACATACAAGGTGTGTGCGGGTTCAAATCCGATCAATGTCGGTAAATTTTTCAGCGGAGAAAAATTTAAAAACATGCCTTCTTCTCAGATAAGGAAATAAATTCGTAGGTGCGGTGACAATGTGATGTTTGGCGCGTTAAAAATTCCTACTAGCGATCGAATTCTTCTAGATTCGACACAATTCTAGTAAGAATGGTGAAATGTCCATAGTAGTAGAAGTCAAGAAGGCCAAAGGAATTTTCGCACTCCGAAATCTTAGTCACAAAACAAGCAATAATTAACAGGAAAAACCGAGAACCTCTTCCAAATTTAATTCAATCAAATTAAATTTGGAAAAGGTGGCGGAATTGTTTTTTATTATTAATCAGAAAATTTTCTGGAATAAAATTTTGCATTCCTTATACTTTTAAGATACAGCTATACAAAAGTGAGACTGCTGTTTGAGAATCTATACTGTTTGTCGCTGGATGAGATACCGGGTCCCATAAATTGACCTGAGAGATGTACTTACTTGAATATATTTCCACATCTTTGATGTATACGTTAGTGAAGTTGAAGATGTCGCGCCGCCTTCTCAACAATTTGAAGATAACTTCGAAGTTGCGAGAGAAAACGTTTTGTAGTCTGTTACACAAGTGCTATTGCAAATGAATTCCACATAATTATATCGAAAGTGGGCATTTTCCGTTACTTTAATTTATAGAAGTTGCTTTTATGTAAAAAGTTTTCAAAATTAAAAATTAAAGTACAAAGTTGGTCAAACTCTTATAAATGGTCAGTGCATTTGCGGTTCTCAAACATCAAAGCCTCCGCTCTACTAAATCCCGCTTGAAGAATTATTTCAAAGTTCTTCTCCATCAATTTTAATGTCTTATTCGAAAGAGATAAAAAGTCTTTCTTATAAAAATGCTTATTGATGCTTGTGGACTTAGATTTACTATCTTTAAGACCCTTCCTCCAGGCGAGAGATAAGTGAGAAGTAAGTTTATCACTTATCAGTAACTTTCTACCTTTAAACCACCATCGGCAATGCACAATTATTCCACAGAACCAGTCCAGAAAGCAATTTCCATCTATCCAGCCTAATTTACTACACTTGCACAGGGTATCAGAAAGACCACCTTCTGTCCACAGGTCATATAGGTATGTGGACTTATATATTACGTAGGGAGAAAATATTCTCCCAGAAGCGGTTTCTGCAAGCATCACAGAGACACTACTTTTGCTTGATTCGTTACCCGCTCAGGATATTTGCAGCCTCTTTTAAAAATGAGATTGCGTTGACCTATGTCGTCAAATAATGCAGTTTCGTGATAATTTCTTTGCAGGTGTCGTAGTATACCTTTAATAGAAGCTCCAAGTTCATTAAATAAGCTGTTGATAATTGATAGGGACACTTTTGTAAAGTTGAGATATATGTATTATAGCTTTAAGTTAGCACTAAATCACTGCTGTTTTTTCGCTAACCTAAAAAACTTTCGCGGAGACGTCACTTTTCTTCTGATGAAGACCTGAAGGTACCATTTGGGACTATTTTGGTGAATTATGAGAACAGCTAATTTCTAGAGGTTGCAATAGTTGATCTTGTGTTGGAAAATAAAATTTAATTTAGCGTCTTTTGCTTTACAGCTAGACAGATTAAGTAAAAAATCGCTCCTCGTATCACAAAATTATGAAAATCGGCAGAGGAACGCTTTGGATCATTCATTGTGAGTAAACAGTGCTTTAGACGAATACCTTGAGAAAAAAAATTGTACTTTTGCGTATGTGTCGGGAATAGTGTATTAAGAATTATAGTAGAAAGTCGATTAGTTCATTATTCGCATTAGCGAATAACGAACTAATTATCGTCATGTTCTATAATCTGTCCCCTAAAAACTTGGTAATTAAAATTATACACGTAAACGCATCCTTTTTCAAAGTAATTTGGTGACCATGTAATTAAATTTAAAAGTTACATAAAATGCATACGAATTCTAAGGGCGTACTGTAAAATGTACAATTGCTTTTCTTTATAAACTTCTTATTAATTATAAACTATTTGTGAAGTAGTTATTAAAAAAGGTGTTCGTTATATATCTAAAATTGAAAAGTTTTAATTTTAGTAGGTATGTATAAAATCAAAGCCTGGTCGATCCACATTATTTGTATAAAAGATATGTATTAATGCATACATATTACGTCAAATTTGTATGAAACTTATTTACTACTTTGATTTTGAACTATTTCCACAAAATTTAAATTATACACAACACAATTAATTGTAAAAATTAATAATACTCATATTAGGATATTTATCAAAATGCAATTTAGGTTTAAAAATACCACGATTTCAACTTCATTACATTATCATGAAGATTGTTTATAAATTTTGTATAAAATTTAATATCGTGTAAAATGCCTTGACACATTTTAAAACATTTTTAAAAGTGAAATTATTTAAAAACTGTTTTCTTTTTCAAAAATATAGATGTACCGAACAGGGTTAGTATCTATTAAGTAAAAACTCGTTTTTATTTTAAATGTGTTCAATTAAAAGACGACTAGAAATTTTAAGGAAGAAAATCAAATCTTTTATTTTAAAACAGTAATGGTCTAATCAATACATTCATGGATATTTAATAATCAGCTTAGATGTGTGAAATTGTATGCGTCATTCTATTGCTAGTTACAGTAGACTAGTTACTTATTGTTAGATCAACTTAAAAGCAGGAGTGACTTGAAAACTTTAATTGCAATTATTTCGAAAACTGAGCAATATAAACACATGGTTTATAAATGTTTTTTGTCATCTATATTATGTTAAGGTAATGCGCCTTATTTTTGAGAAACCCTATATAATATGTATTGATTGCGTTATGCATGGTTCAAATATTTATGCACCTCGTGGCTCTTTCTTCAACTATTGAGACTAGTTGGCGAGTTCTTTTTGGACTTATTTTGCATACTTAATTATGCTGTTTATTATTTTTATGGTCGGAACAGGTATTTTTAATTACTATATAGAAAAAGAGACAGAATTATATAAAAAAATATAATGTGAAAGTAGTCATTCATTTCTATTACTTTAAATAAAAATCAATAAATGCAGCATAAACTTAAATTACTTCTATTCATGACATAATCTACTAAAAATTAAATCAATATTGATAAACACTAAGCTAGACTTGGACAGGACAGCAAAAATGTGTTGCGAATGTATTATAACGCTAATATCCAACAAGGGTAACTTCATCAATGTTCATACAGTTTTCTGATACCACTTGTTTTTAGTAATCCTTGAGACAAAAAATATACATGTTACAGTGTTTATCAACACGCGGCTTTGTTGTTGAGTTATGAATTTTTGGAAAACCAAAGAATTGGACGAGGTTCGGCAATTTTCCCTTTTTCTAAGAGTTTTTTTTCACAACTTCATAACTTCTTTACTTTTCATCTAATTTAAATGACTGTGGGGATGCTGCTAGCTATTTTGGGTAAAGAGGCGGTAAAGCAGGCGAATGAGATTGTGTAACTTGGTGGAGTGTTTGCAACTGATGGTTCAATGAATGGTAAATTGAAAGAAGAGAAAATGTAGGAAAGAAGATATATAGTAGTATGTTGTTAGTAACCAAATATGAACAGCTGCGTATGGAAGAAAACTGTATACATGTTTGTTCCGGCGGTTTTATATGACAGGGAGACTTTAGTATGCCAGAAGAAACACGTCAGTATGATAAATATGCTAGGTATGAGGTACTTGAAAAGTTTGTGTTACACAATGGGACATGGTAGGGCGAGCGATTAATAGGCAAAAAACTAATGTGGTATGAGCGTGTCACGAAATGATTTGTACAGGAAATAGACGAGTATATAAATCTGGTAGCAGCAAGAGAAGTAGGCAAGGACAGAAAAGCCTGAAGATGAGTAGTAAGGTATGCCACTAGGTGAAATATGAAGCAATTTATAATTTGTTATTTTAGGGAGATGGTTTGAAGGTAATGGTGGTTATATATTGGCCCTGAATGCTTTGATATAGAAGTAGTGCTAGGTTTTGCTTACCACGGCATACTGGGTGGTATTTAACCGAAATTAGTATCAGACATTCCGATCGCTTAAAACATAATGATACAAGTAAAACTATCGAAAAGCAAATATTGGCGTACTAAATAATTTCGTAACTAGAATTCAAAGATTTCAGCCAAAAATATTCATAACTAAAGGGAGTATTAATTCTTATAGCTCAAAAAGTAACTGCCAATATAGATTTTATAAATCAAATGAAAATATAAATTATACCTAATTATACTTATTAACACTTAATTTTAAGAAATTTGTTTCTATACACTTGTTTTATTGATATTGAGCATTATAATTCAGATTTATGTATCATTCTCTGTTGGTATAGCCTCTGTAATGTAAATTTTTATATGGTATGTTACTTCCTTCAAACAATTTGTAATAACGAATTGCTAACCTTGCTAACCTTGTGATTCTGGTAGAAACGTTGGCTCAGTGAGTTGAAAGACACAAGTTCGAATCTCACTGTAGGTGGTTATTTATTTTTTTGACAAGCGTTATCCAAAAAGTCATAACTCGAAAAAGCGTGTCTTGATGAACGCTGTGCCGCGACAATTACATTTATGTTCGTGTCAGGATTCACCAAAATAATTGGTATAGAAAAACTCAACGATCATTTCTGGGATTCCCCTTTAAGTGTTGATTTCGGTTGTTTTATGAAGATTAATATATGATTAATTAAACATTTTTGCAATTAAATAGAATGTTTATGTAGTATCAGCGGCGAAGTGAGGGAAGAGGGCAAAATCGCCAACCTCAAATATGATAACTAAACAGAATGAAAGTATTTGTTTGCCCTCGGGCGTAACATACCCTCACTTCGCCACTGCATAGTCTGTTAAAAAGTTGTTTAGGTATTGTAGGTTCCTAAGAAGGCGTTGCAACTTGGACAGTAATGGTTTCTAGCTTTACAGGAATCTACACAATAGGGAATGCAACAGCACCTAAAAAAAAAATTTTAAAATTACTTATCACTGATTTTCTATTTTAGATATAAATTAATTTGGAAGAAGAGAGAGATACAAACATGTTAATGATGCATACAACCCAACACACTACTGTTCGCAGTTTCAAATACGTTATAGGAAGGGAAACTGTAGGAACTTGGTAACTTTAACCACCCTCACAAATTACTTCAAAATCATTTTTTGAGGTAACTAATTTGAAAGTATGGTCAAGAGGTTTACCTAAATATTGCATCTCTAATGATCATCGCTGTTGTTGCATATTTATTACATTTTATCACAAACAATTATAGATATTGAATTATTGTATGTTGGGTTGCATATCGAAAGAAATTAACTTGAAAAGCTGCAGACGCAATATCAACATCATAACAGAGAATATACAGTTAAGAGGAAAACAAGTTTAAATATGTTTAAATACCTATATACAAAATTTTTTAATTCATTTGTTTGTACAATGCTGGACAGAAATCTATTATCGGTTTTCAGTATAAAACGCTTGCAAAGATTGAAGTAGATCGCATATTGTGTAGGCAAGTATACATAAAAACGCTATAATAGACTTATGTCTGCGAAGTTCACTTACATAACAAGGATAAGAACAACAGCTATAATGTGAGTTTTCGAGGTTGCTTCAGCTTTTACTACACTTACTATTTCTTGATGACAATAGGGACATGTCAATGTTTGACGGTTTGGTCCAAAACCTGCTGGAGCCATTATTGCTGAAAAATCATGTACAATAAATCTTTTACTCAAGTCGAGCTATCTTAAATTTTATTTTACTTGGGAATCCCTACTTATAAATGTTAATTCTATGTATTAATTTTGCTTATCCTAAATTTAGTACATTAATTTTGAGGAAAATAGAATGTTTATTCTTTAGCATAAGAAATACTTTATCGTGTAAGTTTTGATTTCCATTTACTTAGTGTTTGTTATTGAAGTTTACACATGTCGCATTGATTTGCTATATCATTTTGGTGCACCTTTATAAAATAAGTTAGAATATATTGTACAAAAGATGTAGTTCGATAAATAGCAATACATAAAACAGGTGAGTAGAAAATTTGTTGACTTAAAAGTAATTCAGGATCAATATGTTCCAGATTACAGGTTTTATCTTACTACGATTACTTTTGTGAAGATGGAAGCTATTTAGTCCAAAAGAATGCCATCCTTTTAATCATGTTAAAGGCTACCTTCGTTACAATTTCCTAAGGGTCAGCGAGGCTTTTATCCGACTGCCTCATACCGAAATCCTTCCGTTTAATTAATTCTAGGTGATGTCACCGTCAAAATCAGACAAAGTGTTTTACTTTCCTTCTCATTCGACATTATATTGTGCCCATTTACGGCGATAGCTGCTCGTCATTAGTACTTCATTTAAATTACGCAAATTTATCCATTTTATTTATTAATTTTTTCTTCGAAATTAACTAACCATTTGTATTTGATTAAATTGTTTCTTGATATTTTATGATTTCAACCTAAAATGCTGGAGATTTGTGAATAGACTAAGGTTTAATTGTATTAGTTAACTAATTTTATAGCTTCCTGTGAGAGCGAAGCGTTCTTTTATTTCTTAGCAAATATTTTGAGCATTATAATTTAAATTTCATTTTGCTAATAATTATTCGAATATTTCAATGTCTAAGGTAATATTTGACCACAAAGTCATTTTCTTAAGAAACTATACCCTATATTAATTTTATTTTTAAAGTATTAACAATAAATTAATCAATTATTTAGTACGAATTAACATAGTATTCTACCTATTCATAATTTAACCTAATTACTGCTTATCTTAATCAACTTAAATGATATTTTATTAATACAGTAGTGATTTATTTACTGCGCCACATACAAGGTGTTCGAATTATTTATCACATTTTACTTGACTGATAGTAGTTTTTAGACTGCTAGCAACTCTATTTTCTTAAATTATTAAAACCATTTTCTTTTTTTTAGGAATGAGTTTGTTCTCCAATAATTAATTATTACAATTATTGTAATAAAAAATAATTTTTTGATCCACTTTTCTGCTTATCTAGAAAAAGTTCCATTCCTTTAAAAATCTTATATTTCTTGCAATTTTGATTTCCAGTAATTTTCCTTCCTTGTCAGGAAAACGTTTACTTTACCTTTATTTAAGAGATATTTGTTCTTTAGTGAGGAGGATCATTTACTTATTATTAATTTAGATTTCTTGATACTCTTTCACACTTGCTCCAAAAGCTGTTGGACAGATTTTTCTTCTTTTTTAGGCAGAATTTTGCTATCGCTTGCTGTTTAAGTATAATTAAAGGTCGTGGCCTTCCATCAATGATATATTGATACATTTTACTGCTTAGCCTAGAAATTTTGTTGCATTTTCATTTTACATCTACTTTTAGTTTCGATGGATTTTTCTTGCTTGTCAGAAAAATACTAGCTGTCTTCTCAAATAGTTTTTGACATATTTTGTTTTCTACTTTGAACAAGCGTTTATTGATTAGACTGTATTTAGAATTACAATATAGTAAATATGGTAGTGACGGAAACGCTATCGTTAATTCTGATGGGATTTCTGTTTCAATAATGTTAATTTGTAGTGTGTTAAAATTAAATATTACTCGATCACGTACGTACCTACGTAATTTCATTGTAGCTTTCAATATCGGGTATCGTAATTTGCATATATTATCATATCGTTCACTGTTTTCAACAATTATTCATGCACTTTTCTTTTATTTTCTAAAGGGATTTGTTTTCACTTGTCAATTAATTATAATATTTTTTCATGTTCAAGGTTTAATTGAAAGTTTTCGAATAGGGTGTTGGGGCGTGGAAAGTATTTTATTCCATATATATTTTTAAATAAAAATTGACCTGGTCTTGGGGTTTCTTAGAAAACTGTTTTTGCAAGTTATTGTGTTTCATTTTTGAAGGTAACACTATATATAAGTGTAGCTAAGATAATTATTCACAATTTTAATTATTAATCCTACAGCAACTTAAAAAGCACTAAATGTTCTTACAAGAAAAACTTAAATTAAGTACCTGGACGAAATTCAAAAAATAAAGTTCGCACAAACCTAGCTTCAAAAATTATTAAGCCTAAACCCATTCTTCAATAAAAACCTTCTTTGCGTAGACGAAAGACCAAGAAATGCAAACATAATGCACAACGAAAAACATCCAATCATAATATTGGCGGAAAGACATTCGGTTCACATAAGCACCTTCCACGGAGGTGCATAAACAACCTTAGCATACACACAACGTAAATTTTAGATACTAAAAGGAAAATTCCTAACAAAGAAAATAAATAAAGAATGCATAACCTGGCATAGATATCAAGCACACACCGCACAACTCATGGGATATCTACCAGCTCCCAGAGTTACTCCATCAGCACCACCACTCAAGGTGGTATAGGGAAAATAGCATGAGCGATATCAAACTTTTACCACCTCCACTTTTAACATTATAGCAGGGGAAGCATAATGTCAAAACTGATTTCCATTTTTTCTGCTCGTAATTACATAGATGATAATTAACTAAATTATATATAGGGTCTTTTGTTAGATTAGATCTAACGAAACGATTTTAAATAAACAAAATAAATACAATTAATGTAGCTATATCGTTTCATGCGGTGAGTTTAGCCTCATAATTTATTAACTCAATTATATGCAAACGGTAAACACACAATGACGGTATATGTACATTACAACCTTGGTTATAGGTCTTTTAAATGTATTTCCTTATGTCCCCAGCTCCGCCACACGATTTAGTCCGTTGGCATCAGGAAATATTTTGATAATTCTACCTAATGGCCATTTTGAAGGCGTTATTTGTTAAATTTTGATAACTACTAAATCCCCTATTTCCATATTTTCTTCTTTTGTTTTTCATCTAAATCTTTGCCGTAGTGATGTTAGATGTTCTGTTGACCATTTTTTCTAGAAATCGCTCTTTAAGTTTTCAATTAATCTCCACCTGCTTGCTAGATTTTCATCAGTTGAGGCAACTATGGGATCTGGTGATGTTGCGAGTTCTTTTTCAATGATAAAGCAACCTGGAATGAGTGCTGTTTTATCTTGTGGGACTACGATTGCTGCGCATAGAGGTCTATTTGTTGCGTTATGGTTTCAATTTCTCCAAAGTTAGCATGTTATCTCCAATTACTCATTTGAACTGACTTTACTGTTGCTTACCATAGTCATCCTCACTATACATGTTTGAATATGGACCTCACTTTGCTATAAACCTGGGGAATGCTGCTAAAAAGCAGCCTATTGTCATGCTACTGATTATTTCTGTATGAATTTCCTTGGTTTATAGGCATATCAGTATTGCCATGTATCTTTTTTAGGACACATGTCATCTTCCTTTTGTGGCTTTGATGTTTAATGGGCCTGCATAGTCCACCCCCATTTGAGTGAATGGTGTTAGAAGTTAATATTAGCGGGTACGAGCTCCACCACCAACACTCAAGGTGGTATAGGGAAAATAGCATGGGTGATATCAAACTTTTACCCCCTCCACTTTTAGCATTATAGCAGGGGAAGCATTATGTTAAAACTGATTTCCATTTTTTTCTACTCGTTTATTGGCGGGAAATATGATTCATGTTTGCTATAGATTTAACCAAAAGTAACCAACCTGTCATAAAAGACAATTTCTAGGAAATTTCTCATATGTGAAGTATGTCAATAGATTTAAAGGAAAATTTGAAATATAACTAACAGACCAAATCACAGCCATCAATACAACCACGAGGTTTGCAAACTCGGATTACCGATGTATCTATGTGATTTTTAGCCTTTCATAAAGGACCTCTCAATTTCAAGTTAGATATTTCAATGTATCAAAGAAACAATAGGTCACGTGCGGGAATACTATATAAACTAGGGTATTTGAGGCACCTAATTTTAAATCACTTTAATAGAAACCGCTTTGTAATCCGCGGCGAAGTTATACAAAATAGGTACATAAATAGGATACCACACGTTCGCAGCCGAAGAAGCGCGCCGAAGATGCACGATGTGCACATATATCGTTTGGGAATGCGCAATAATCCACCATCGCAGTGTATAAAAGGGCTTGCAATCGAACTTTCTTTCAGTTACCGGTGTTTCTTGTACTGTTGAGATCTCCAAGTTTTAACAAAGCACGATGTTCAGTTGTAAAAAGTGTACTAAAATATTTTCCAGAAATTATGTATTAATGCGTCATTCTAAAACATGTGGAAGCGGCGGAAATATTGGTTGCAATTTTTGCAATGTACAATTTAGTCGACCAGATACCCTCAAGAGGCATATTACAAATCAACACAAATCACAGCAAGTATGTAACATATGCGGGAAAAGTTTTCCGAGCGGTATGGAACTATTTACACATATACATAGTAACCACAACAACAATGAAGATATTTCTCCACCAGCAAAAAAATGCAATTCGAAGGTACGCGATGTAATATATGTGGAGAAGATTATATAACAGTTAAAACATATGTTGGATATCTAAGATCTCAAAAACATTTACCAGCCATTACAAAACCTCTCAATCGTGATGAAATGGAACTACATTCTAGTTTTAAATATAGAATTGACAGCTATAGAGTTGCTGGAAAAGGAATTAATATTCCCAAATTTCTACAAAGTAGTAGATCAATAATGATAAGCTTAATTGAATCAATCGTTCAAGCTCATAACTCAGGGATAAAATTCAACATGGAGCTATTTGGACAGTATGTATCTGAAAGAACCCCCATTGGAGAATTAAAATCATTCAATACCAAATATCAGGTGGTCATGCAATCAATGAACGACTTATCAAATTTATATGATGAGTTGTTCCACCATTAAAACAAAAAGTGAAGGGTTTCAAGAAAGGGACAGTGGATGGGCTTTAAAGTGTATTTCTCATCTTAAAATTAACATTAGTAAATATACACCTATTAGAGGATCATCTTATATTGAGCTGCCAAAGCAGATTTGATTAAAGCAGGCATGAATAAATGTCAAAAATTCAGATAAAGCATGTTTTACGTGGACGGTGACGTCAACAATACATCCCGTATCTAAAAACGCTGATCGAACATCATCTTACCCTCATTATTCACAAGCAATTAACACAACTGGTGTGGAATTCCCAATGAAATTGAAAGATATTGCTAAATTCGAAATTAACAATAATATCAATGTAAATGTGCATGGATTGTAATTTAATTCTGAAAGTAACAACTATAATATTGTGGTTTCATTATATTACACACAAACTGTTCAAGAAATACGTGTAAATTTATTATACATTGAGGATGGTATCAAGGGCACTATATGTGGATTAAATACATTTCAGGGCTTGTTAGTTCTCAAGTTTCAAAACGCAAAGGAAAAAATACTTATGTGACGGCTGCCTCACATTCTTCTCTAAAAAATCGACAATTACAGCTCATAAAGCCAACGATTGCAATAAAGTTTACACGATTATATCTACGGAAAATTTAAAATTAAATAAAACAGGTGACTTGGTTCCAGGAAATATTTTAAAGTTCAATAGCTATGAAAAGAAGATGAGAGTTCCATTCGTTG
>JAHWXV010489620.1:0-11628 GCA_024586415.1 Phrixothrix hirtus | reverse complement strand
GTACTGTTGTACCTTAATTAATTTTTCTTTCAGATTATTTATAAATATTTTTACCAATGCTTTTCTGCATAACCTTAAGTGTGTGAAACAGAATATCTACAAGTAACTTTAAGTCCAACTTATGTCGTCGAATTAATCTACGACGTTTACACTCTTGTACGTCCAGATTAACAATAGCGTTTTTCAATTACAAGTGTGTGGCGCCCAATTTCTTTCCTTTCTCTAGGTATTTCAGGTTGTTTCCTGAGCGAGCTCGTACCAGCTTCGGGACGACTCGGAACTAGTTAGCACCGAGCCCATGATCTCTTCCAGCGACACTGGGAGCGAGACTTGCATCTGCTAACCACAATATTTTGTTCGCTGGTTATTTCGACCATCTTCTTGTTATAAGTAACTACACCCCACTCCCTAGCCTCCATGGCACTAGGGCCGGCCGGATGTTTTTCTTTTATTCTTGCTGCGAAGCGCGAACCTTCTAGTAACGGCTGTACGTGCTCGTTTATTCAACTTTAACATGACAGGCGTCGTGTTGTCTTTAGCGACGAATCTACATATTGTTTAAGAATGCACAACGGTCGTATGAGGGTCAGAAGAAGACGGGGTGAACGATGGAATCTTCAATTTACAGTTGAGAGGCACGTACACCGCACTGTGGGTGTTATGGTTTGGGGTGCGATTACTTATGGAAGCAGGTCTCCCTTAGTGTTCCTTCGAGTCAATAAGACATCATAACGATATATTGCGGAGGTGGTTAGAACACATCTTCTGCCATACCTACAAGAGCTCAAAGATCCATTATTCCAACAAGATAATGCACGTCTACATGTAGCAAGGTTTTCCTTGAACTTTGAACTTTGAGCAGGCCCAGATCCATCTCTTGCCCTGGCCTCCAAGACCTCCAGATGTTTCTCCCATTGAACATGTATTGGACATAATGGGTGGAATGTTGCGAAATTTGCAGCGTCCTCCTTTGACTTTGGAAGCCTTGAGGCATGAGATGCAACTTGAATGGGAGGCAATACCCCAAGATCATATAAACCACCTCATTCAATCAATGCCTCTGTGTGTAAATGAATGTGTAAATCAGAGAGGCCGCAACACACAGTATTAAAAATTATTATAAAATTTTGTTTAACTAATAAAAATGTTCCTCTCAAATTTTGATCATTTATTAGTATAACATATTCCTATCAAATTTCATCCGAAAATTCCAACCCCTTCTTGGTCTTGCAATTTCTATGTCACTGAGTGTAGTAACAAATTATCAATTAATAACGCAATCTGTAATAGAATAAATACAAGGCGACTTGACTAATTAATTAGCACAATTGCATTAACGCAAGTTATTAATAAAATAGATTTACCAAAAAGCTGTATCGAAGCAACCCTCTCGTATGACTCACATGTAAACTAAACCCCCTTTCACCATATTAGTGAATCCTATGATAAACACTCACCTGCTCAATAAATTTACTTTATTTGAAATCAGTTTAGCAACAAGTTGTTTGCACCACTAACTTCACTAATAAATCAATTTATATTTAAAAACCCAGAACTCAGCTCCCATAAAACATCTGGAATGCACTCTTGTGCAAGTTTCCAATAAGTGGTCCGGCCGGGGTCGGCCGTTAATACTATTCTACTAGATTATATAAATTATAAAATTTCCATTTTGAAACAATATTTTAATTTTTTAATTTAATAAATTATCCTACATTCGCCAATGAAAAACTTGACACTAACGGCGTTTGATAAAATACAACGAATTCTTATAATTTGACATATAACGTTTGGAAACGAACGCGACATCATAAATGAAATGATTAATCTCCGATTTATGTACGTATTGCATTTTAGAATGGCGTAACTACACGTAATGTGTTTATAGTTTATTTACTTAAAACGACACGGCTATTGCAGGTATCCTCAAACTATCCTTTACAATTTTTTGACGGCGTTTTTTTAAAACAACAAGGAATTTTTTAAAAAGAACTATTTCTCTTGATTTAGAACTACCCTGCGAGTGCGGTCGAAGTTTGTCGCTTTATTTTAAAATCACTTTGTATAGTTTTTAAAGTATAACATAAAATCATTCAATTAAATCTAAAAAGTGAAAACTAAGTCATAATAAGAAAAGTAAAGGAATTAGTTACTGAAAGTTTTCAGTTATTGTGTTGAGAACGAGAAGTGTGAAGTTAGCTCAGAAAGTTTGTATTGTTTATTTAGAACAAATTGACGTAAAGAATATCTGTAGGGTGCCTTGGATTTAGTTAACATTCCGTGTAGTAGTGCATTTATTGCACCATATGAGTATTCAATTATTATTCATTGATGCGGGTGGTGTTTAAAATTGTAATGGTTCAAAGCGTAGTCGTTGAATCACGAGATCAATAAAACTAATTTATATTTTTGTTTTTGGGATTACTCATCGGAGTGGGTAGGTTCAGTTCGGTCTGGTCGAAGACAACAATTGGTGCTAGAGCCCTCTCCTGGAACGGTTCGCAGTCGGTTATCCTAAATAGGAGAAAGTGGTCGGGACTTCTTATGTGAAACGATCTTTTCACAATCGTATATTTAATAACTAAGCTCGGCGGAAATAATAAGATGAATAAAACCTTCAAAAGTAATTTTATTCATAATAACAGAATTAATAATTTAAATGAACACCTTCTAATACATATTTACATTGACGGAGTCTGAAAAGTTACAAAATAAGTAATTGGATTTTAAAATACTCGAAAGCTTTCAATGCAAAAAGTATTAAGATAATTATGACAGACGCTCAGTGTACCTTTCGTTCTTCGCAAGGAAGCACACGCCGTCCGTCGTGATATTCTATGCTCCTGTTACTTGTGAATTTTGCTAGGACAGTTCAGTATCCTTCCAGGTGCTGCGAAAGGGGTCACGTCGCTTGCAAGCGTAATAACTTGAACGGTTCACACGATGATCTCTTGGTCCACTCGTGACCAATGCCACACGGTAGACGAAGGTATCACGGGTTGCTGGCATCAAACAGATTCTCGCTACCTAGTCAACAAAGAGATGTTTGACGACAGCATATTCACGGGCCCTAGTGTCGCTTGTACGTTGCCTACAAATCCAACACAACGTTCGAGCGTTCTATACGTATTGCTAGGATCGGGCTGCTGCAGAGCAACTCGTCTGCTTTCGACAATAAGCTAGAGAGGATCGGATAATAAAAGGAGTTTCACCCTTTTGGATGGCTGAACTAATTTCGCAATTTTTAATTCCGCGACAGCGGTTTTAAAATTATAATATAAACAGTTCGACGTGGACGATTTGCTTTCTTTGCAGTTAACAAAGCGCTTTTTAATTCGACAAAAATATCTCGACCTTCTAGGCAGAGATGCACATATTCTTTATGGAAAGAATAGCACGGTCTTAGCTCGAGCAAGGAATAGTACGAACTATCTTTTTAGCCTGAAAGCTTCGTTATTTTATACAGAATACTCGGCATATCGTTCTCCGTTCTTGGAACGTTCTTGATAATTGTTTTCGGTCTTACACTTACTGATAAGCATATCTCTCATATGCTTTGATTAGCAATTTATTTATAACATATTGCTCAATTCCAATTAATATTTTCTTAGTAATTAAATTCGGTTTTGAGATTGTTTTATGTTTGCTATACGTTTTGGTAGCAACCTTTATTCACTTTGAACGGTTTCTTAATACTTTGGTTATTGCGTAATATTTCGTCATCTGTAAGTTTTACTTGATTACACTCTATTTACACGCCAGTTATTAAACAATATTTATATTAAATTAATTCGGCGTCACTCATTTCCGGTTCACTTCTTATTGTGTTTTTCAAATGTCTTATCAGTTTAATCTTCTGGTATATTTGCAGAAACGTAAGACGCGCTTATTTGTTGCAAATCGGATTTTGCGTCGGTTTTTCACATTAACATATTTCGCAGGAAATGTTAAAAAATATCTCCTAATTCAGTAGAACATCTTAATGGCGAGATAATTAGGAAAATGTTTATTTTATTGTTTAGAAAATAATGGTTGACATTTTGAATACTTCGTTAAATAAATTTTTGTAGTACGTAAGTGTAACGTAAGTACTAAATTAATTTATAACGTTCTTTTTGTAATTTGTTTACTAGATTAATTGCAAGGTAAACAAGGTATCGCCCAGTCGGGTTCACGTTTACCTTCACCCAAACAAAAATTGTGTAGGCTGGAAATTTCACAGTAATTTAGAAGTTTAAGCTGGTAATATTGATTTTTGGCACAAGCTGTGACTGGGCGAATCATTGAGATTCTAAGACAAAATTGGAATCTATGCAATGGATTCACAAGAGGTTTCCATCTCCGAAGAAAATCCGTACTCAAACATCTTCTAGGAAAGTAATGGCTATGGTGTTTTGAGGCATGGTACGCATTCTAATTACCTAATACATGCTAAGACGGAAACAATAAACACAAATGTGTATGCCAACGGATTAAAAAATGTACTTAAAGCAATTGATCAGAAATTGAGTCAATAAAAAGTTGTTTCTGCTTCATGACAATGCATCTGTCCATAAGACGGCCAAAATCCAACCAATTGTACAGGAATGCAACTTTTTATAGCTGACCATTGACCATATAGCCTAGACCTAGCTAGGTTTTATCTATTCACATTATTAAAGAAAAACCTGAAAGGCGCTGTATTGATTCGGATGACAACCTAAAAGCAAACGTGAACAACTTTTATGCAGACCAAGAAGAATCTTTTTTACATGGACAAAAGTCGCTGGAGGGGCAATGGCACAAATGCGTTGATGTAGGCGGGTCTGGATTGAAAAATAAAGTTATGAGGAAAAACAAATCTTTTATTTTACATATGGGTAAATTTTGTTGCAGTTACCCTAGTAACTACTTGAAAACTATAAATGCTCATGCAAACTGTTACTTAAATAATAGAAAATAAAAACTTTAATAATAATATATTCGATAAATTACAATCTAAATAATGCTGTTCCAAATAATTAAAATAATAACCAAAGGCATTTGTGTGGTATTCAAAATTTCACAAATAATAAAGCTGAATTAATTTAAAATGTTATCAAATTCCATGAAAATCAATTGTTTCTATACGATCTGTATAAAAACTCGATGCCATCTGGCTATGAACAATTATCAGTTAGTATACCAAACCCACCAGAGATCTTAAGTTACTTAAAAATCAGAACTAATGCTGAGGGATGTTTTGTATACAATACAAGTAAATTTGCAAATGCTTATCGTACCAACAAGTAGTTAATAGTATAAGTAAATATTTTGAAAGTAAATTAACACTATTATAATTTTAAACCATCAACAAAATTACACCTTAAATTTTTTATTTATGAATAAGATAAATCTCATGATCATAAAATGAAACATAAAGTAAACAAAGAAAAAAAATAACTACAGTTTTGTTTTAGTTTATTTTTTGAACGAATATAAAACGAACATAAATAATAATGTAAAAAAGCACAATTAAAATTTATATAAAATCATTACATTTTAAATTTAGAGGCTGAAACAATAACAATATGTTTTGCAGCATTAAAGACAAATTTGGAATATAATACATCCACTAATGTAATTAACTGAAAAGAACAGCCTGTTGCTAAACAATCGTGTAAACCTGAGTCGACTAAAAAATTACCTAAACCTGAATCACCACGTATGAGATGAGATTAACTTACATTCGACAGCATACACAACAATTTTTACAAATCATAAAAAAGCTCTTTAGTTATCGGCTTCAATGTACTACCAAACTATTTACAACCATGGGTTGTAAATTACTAATATTATATTTGTTTGAGCATCCAAATAACGGTTTTCTACCCGTTTATGTATGACAAAGGTCTGACATAGTTGATGGGTTTCTGATTAGTAGAATTTACAGTTTTATGTAATACATTTTATTAAATTATGATTTAACCCAGTTTTCCAACCGGGTGCCGCGGCACCTTAGCGTGGCACGGCACCATGATTGTGGTATAGCAACGTTTAGGCATTTTCTTGGAAATTTACTTAAGTGTAGTTCAAGATAATTCATTGACAGTTCTATTTTGCTACGTGATATCTAGTAAACAAAGAAGCTATCACTAAACGCATATTTATGTAATATTCTACGCTACATGTACGCACGACGTGTCACGAGTTCGCTCAAACCGTATTGCCTGGCCTTCACATTCCCAGTACCAGGTCAACCGGCAGAGAACAATGACATGGACACTTGTGTCATGTATATACTTTAAAAAGCATTGCATTGTACTTTGAAAAGCGTGTGGTTTCAATTACAAAAGTAAATGCTTATTTACAGCATTTTTATATCATTCAAAAGCAATGATGACAAATAAACAATTCCTTGTCATTTTTTTAAATTGATATAAAAAAGATAAGAAAAAGTAATGAAATAGTTATTTTATGTATGTATCAAAATAGTATAAAAAAAACAACAAAACTTTTGTATCAATAAAATCATAAAAGATTTGCTATTCATTAAACCTTTTTTTCCAGATATAAATTAAAAAATTTTAAAAATCGTTTTATAGAAATTTTATCTATTTTATAAAAAACAAATTTAAAATTTGATTAAACTTTTTTTATTTGATTAATCATCGACCAAAGAAAGGGGGGTACCTTATAACATTCTTGGGCCCAAAATAATACTTATTTATTTACTTATTTTTAGGAATGGACAAACTTCTCATTAAAAAAAAACAAGGTAAAGATTCTACAGATGAGTGTGAGAAAAGTTTAAATCAAGATGACTGCTTGAGTGAGAATAGGAAAACTTCAAGTGGAGAAGTAACTGCGCTATCTTCACAATCTTCAAACCACGCTATTCGAAATGCTAGGAAGAAGGTGTGCTTATATTTAGACAGTTATTTAAATTTGAGATTCACATGGTGCGGGGATAAAGATTTTCGAAAGCCAAAATGGAACCATGTAAATTAAAGACATTTATTAAAGAAGCGCATATGTCTTTCGGACAAGCCTAGATTTTATTTTGAAAGATGTTTAAATTCCCAAAAAAAAAACAAACTGCAACTTTTACAAAAATGGTAAAAATATCTGATAAAGCCCAGAAAGCTAGTTATTTAGATGCCGAAATAATTTCAAAAAATATGAAACCGCATACTGAAGTAAAAATAGTAATTTTGCCGTCCTGTAATGTTATAGTGAAGACATTGTTTGGTACTGATGCAGAAAATGAAGATAAAAATTCCTCTTTCCGATAATACAATCAGCAGGCGAATTACAGATATGTCAAGAGATATAGAAGAAAATATAACTGCTGCCATTAAAAAAAGTAATATGTTTACAATTCAAGTCGATGAGTCAACAGATATAGCCAATATAGACTAACTTCTTGGTTTTATTCGATTTATCCACAATGGAAAAATAATGAATGAATTGTTGTATTATAAGGAACTTGAGAAAACTAGTAGAGGCCGTGATATATTTAATACAGTAAATTTCTATATAGAAATGCATGAGTTATAGTGGGAATCATGTATTTGAATTTGTAATGATGGTACACCCTCCATTGTCGGTTCGATAAAGGAGTTTATTGGCTTGGTTAAAGAACGTAGCATTAATATTATAACAACTCGTTGTTTTCTTGACCGTGAAGTCCTTATAGGAAAAACACTAAACAGCCACTTAAAATCTGTACTAAATGCAGTAGTAAAAATGGTAAACTTCATAAAAAGTAGACCACTTAAATGACACCTATTTCCCGCTTTATGTGAAGATGTTGGGGAAAACATGTTAATCTGCTGCCGCGCACAGAATCCAGATGGATATCACGTAGAACAGTGTTAACTCGCGTATTTCAATTGAGAAATGAAATTAATTTGTTTTTTAATACGGAAGATAAAGAAGAATTTTGTTGTCTGCTTGCTAGTCGTGATTGGTGCAGCAAATTAGCATACTTGGTAGACATACTTGAAATATTAAATATGGTAAATACAAGTATGCAAGGTAAAGAAGAAAATATTTTGTCTTCAACTGACAAAATAAAGAGTTTGCCCGATAAATTAAATTTATAGTTAAGCAAAGTAAAAGAAGGCAATGTAAGCATGCTTAAACATTTTTCTACTATGACAAATGTTAAAATAATACCTCTTATTTCGGAACATTTACAAAGCTTACCCAATAATAAAAGTCGCTATTTCTCTTCTTTATGTGTTGAGGATTACGATTGAATAAGAAATCCATTCATAGTGGACATTAATGAGGTAAAGATAAATCTTGAAGAGCAAGAAGCACTAATTGATTTAAAGAATGATAGCGATTTAAAACTGAATTATAAGGATTGAATATTAATGAATTTTGGATACACATAAAACCAGAGTATTAGCTAAAAGGGCTCTCACAATATTATTGCAATTTCCGACTTCATACTTGCGTGAATTTCGAATTTCGGCTCTTACATCCATCAAAAATAATAAAAGAGAACGTTTTCGAACGATGGAAGAAGAAATGAGAGTGTGTCTTTGCAATATTCGCAGAATTAAAAAAATTGTGCATCACGTCAAGTTCAGAACTTGCATTAATTAAAATTGTGATTATTTATGTATTTATGCTTCTTTGTGTAATTTGATATATTTGACAATAAAATTAGATTTAAAAAACAATAGCGAGACTATTATTTTACATGTAGATATTTAAATAAAATTCAATGGACTTAAATTTGATTTTGAACACGTAGAAACGCATTTTTTGCATTAAAATGCGTCTTCAAATTGTCAATTTTTAAAATTTTTCTTCCCTAGAGAGGGAACTTCATCCCCGGACCTCATCCCAGCGTTGTGCGTAATATTCGTTTTCGTAAAAAATTCATCTGGCTTATTAGTTTCCCTCTTTATTCAGATTCTAGATTCGCCGCTGGTCAAGGGTGTCACGATTTTTTATTTTTCAATCAGGGCTGCCGCTCGGTGAAAAAGATTGAGATACACTGGCTTAACCATTACCTTTACCAAAAAATTGTTTAAACGGTTTGTTGTGTATAATAAGAACTATTCCCTGGGCAGCTCCTAAATAAAAATATTAATTAGTTGTTGAATTCTGATGCAACAAAGATTTGACCTTTATTAATTATTATAGGAAAACCGGTATTGGCCTATTATTGTATAAGCCTTTTTTGTTTGTTTCACTGTGTTCTAATACTTGTTACAAGAACATCGATATTTTCTTTATATACTGTATACCATCGTTATTGTATTAGCAAACTAACATAGTTTTTATTGCTGCTAGTCTTATTTTTGAAAACGGTTTTAGTTTTGTAAGAACCTTCTTAGCTCTCATTGACGAACGTATTTTCTTATTTATAACAATAATGAACGCTTCTATTATCAGTTTGCGAGGCATGTTACTGTACCAAATGTTACGTCTGCGACAATAATTTTGGAAAAGAGGCGACATCGTCGTTTAAAGACAGGTGCATTCGTAATGATAAATATGAACTGTTTGAGCGAAAGGATGGTATACTATGTTGGGAATAGTCAATAAAATCAAAATATCGAAAGTATCAATGCATTTCTAATTTTGTTTTTGTAAAAAATGGATTCAATGTAAATATAGTATTAGAGCCGTAGATTATGAATCATCTTATCATAAACTTTACCGGTAGTACTAATTAAAGTGTTATTTATAGTTTATTATATTGATATTTATAAAAGTTTTGTACTAAAAATCTAAAGAGAAACTTTACATCCTACTTTGACCAGCTACAAAGGAAAGTTGCTTTTGAATACACAAATTTAGGACGTTGCGTGTTGTGCTTCCAAGTTGTGGTATTTTGTTAAACTTTCTGGAACATCAGTTTGTATAGATCAGGGATAGTATTTGCACGTTCCATTTCCTTAAACAAAGACTTCCCAAGCATTTAATGGACATTAATAGGACAATGCGTTTCCATATCAAACAGTAGAATATGTAGGGGTTTTTATATTTGCTATACATTTTAACCAAGCAACTCTGTTAAATGACGCTTTAGTTTTTCTAAGTTAAGTTTCTCATTTTTGTTTTATATAAATTAGCCACGGCTCAGTTGACTGAGAATACTGCTTCAAATTCATAGGTCTCGAGTTCAACTCCCGATCTCGGCCGTTATTCTCTTTCAAGCATGGTAAGCGAATGTAAATTCACTTGGTAAAATCTCTTGGAGATAAAAATTTAACACACTTCTATGATTCGGAGCAGTAACAACTGTAAAATATTATTTCTATTTGGATTGTTACAAAATATAACAGAGAAACATTAATTGTTATATATGCAAAAATGTTAGCGTGATTTAGAAATGACTGTCATAAATTTTAAGTTTTTTTGCCGTAAGCGTAAATAGTCTTTTATATGCTAAATTTATTAAAATAAATTTGAACGTTATTTTAAATAAACTGATGTCATAAGATTTATCTTAATTCAGTGTGCCTGAGAAAATAAGCAAAAGTCGTGTAAGCTCGAGAACCATTTACGTTCTATATTCAAAGCGAAAAATAAACAAAATTCTTATTGTCGAGAGAGTAGCAAAACACAAAATTACTTAATCCTCTTACACAGAAGAACGAACGCGCAAGAAATCAACCAAGTAGAGAATATGAATCTATAATGAAATTTTCTTCTTAATATTAAAAGCTTTTCAAAATTCCTAATATATGTATATATAAAAAAACGCGTTGGAAAGTTGGAAAGATTTTAATAAGATTTTTAATAATAATTATACGGCAATTCCAATCTGTCCTCTCGATAGAATCGACAGACTTCGAAATAAGTTTTCTAATATTCTCGAATACATTTCATTAAAGTCTGATTAAAATAATTGAAAGTTTTTAATTGTGTTTGTGTCAGAAGTCGGAAGTTCGTCCTTATAAAAGTTTTTAGCATCCTTCAAACTTACCTACTTTAATGAATCCATTCGAGCAAAAGGACTAAGAATAGGCGGCTTAATTTTAAACGCGTTTCTTGCTTTTCTTTCTTTTTTTGCATCGTGTTTGCAATGTAGACATAAATTTTAAATTGAATAAGAAAAGTTCTGTCCTGACACTTAAAAGCTACGTATGGAACTAATAAATGAAGATATTAAAACGAACTTTAAGAATTTCACTACAACGCCGTAGGAATTTTTGCTGCTTGAAACGTTTATTTCCACTGATGGAGAATATTTGTTAATTAATTTTGCTTAATTGTAAACATACCTTTGCATTTTAACTTTTGTATTTACTTTATGTTGAAATTTCAAGATTTGTAAATTGCCAAGTTTATAAGATATTCATCACGAAAACTTTTAGAAATATTCGTACCTCTAAAGATTGAATATTTACCCTTTGGAATAAATTCTTCGTAATTCATATTTTACACATAGCCTTTGTGGGGGCTCAGCGTTGAAAATAAGATCCTAAACTATAACGGCCGACTTAATCATTCATTAATATTGAGCGATTGATTTGTACCTTTTTTCTACGAGAGGGGCCAATAATATATAAATCACGATTTAAAAAACTGTAAGAATCACTAATTAAAAAAAATCTGGTGTGAAACAACACACGACTTTCTCTTACGCACATATGCCACATATGCCAATAGTGTCCACAACTTATTAGATTATTGCCT